>PVKS010000733.1:0-166454 GCA_004027875.1 Aplodontia rufa | reverse complement strand
CGCCACCCCTGCCGATGCCTTCGCCACCGGCCACCCGCTCTTGTGCTTTCTTTGCTTTCTTTTGGGGCCGGAGGCTCCCTGCTGGTTGGGTCTCTCAGCGAAGCACTCGGCTTCTAGGCTGTAACTCACGGCGCTGCTCTTTGGTGCTGGTCTGAGAGCAGAGCAGCTATCAGGTGCGGCTGCAGCTCACCCACTTCTCACCACTGGGTACTCTTTGGAGGTGTGAAGATGTTCAGGCTGCTTCCCGTCCCGCCTGCAGCATGGGGCTGTCTTGAGCCTGGCTGTGGGGACACTTCTTGCGCTGGTTGCCTGGTACACAGGTTGCCAGCATCTGAGTCATGTCGCATTAGCGGGGCCCAAGTGGCCCTTTTACACAAATGGAAGAAAAGAGGACGCTGTGAACAGGTGGCTCATGACAAGAGCCAGTGCTGCTTCCCGGAATTTCTGCCTCCGTCACCACGTGCGCGTGCACTCTAGGTGGGGACATGCGTGTACTTCTGACTGGGAAGCACAGGAAACGTTGTAGACCACTGTCCTATGCCATGAACTTCACTAAAGGTAGTTCGCAGAAGTTGTTTACCAACTTGTTCTCCCAGCTTACACCCCGCTCCAGCAGCGCCGTGGGTCCTCCCTACCCGGCTATTTTTGGGGGTCAGAACTTGTGTTTGTCCAGGGAGCACCAACGATCACCTTGCTGGTGTTAATTTGAAAGCTGAATATTCAGGGACAGAAGTCTCCGCACATCGGCCTTTGCGCTCTGCGGTCGCCGGCGGCCCGGCTCTTGGCCTGTGCCTTTCCGCCCATGGTGCGATCTGCGGTAAGACTGGAGGCGCTCTGTGCCCTGTAGCTTGCTCCTCCCTGGCTGTGCCTGCGTGGCGGGCGCCTTCCAGTTTGTGGCTTTTCTTTCCGTTCTCTTGGAGGTGTCATGAACAACAGAAGTCCCTCATTTTAATGTGGTCACATTTACCAACTGGTCTTTTGATGTTTTTTTTTTTTTTTTTGCATTTTGTTTAAGAAATCCTTTACTATCCTGAGATCATAAAAACACTCTGACTCTTCTTCCAACAGCTTTAGTCCTTTAGCTTTTAAGTCTCGGATCCTTTGGAAATTGATTTGGGGGTATAGAGTGAGGAAGAAATCCGACTTCTTTTTCTTTTCCACGTGGATAACCCATCGACCTGGCTTTCCTCGTTACCGGCCTCCGGTCTGGTTACACAAACGCGCGAGTCGCTCAGAGCTTGGTATTCTGTTCTCCCGTTTATCTCTTGGCAGGATACACAACATTACAACTATTCGGATCTCCATTCGATCTCGGCCCCTGAACGCTGTTTTCCTTCAGTTCCTGGCACCTTTGTTCCTGCATGTTTTATAACCATCTTGTCAAGAACCTAAAGAAATAAAATAAGGTGACCTGTTGGGACTTCAGTTGGAATCCATTGTGTCTACGGATCAGTTCGCAAACAAGACTTCTCTCTCTCTCTCTTTTTTTTTTTTTTTTAAGAAGGGACAGTGAGAAAAAGAACCAATTTTATTTAGCTTTTCATGTGACTTTCATTCCTCAGACACTACATTGTGTACGTGGGTTGCTGGGGTTTGAACCCGTGTACTTGCCCATGCCAGGCAAGCTACTGCTGCAGCCCAAGACATCTCTTGATATCTATGCATGAAGATATCTCGCTCCATTTATCTTCTTTAATGTCTAATTTTTTATGATCTCTGATGAGCACATCTTGCACATGTTGATGAAGTGTGCTCCTCGGGATCCTGGACTCCCTGCGGCTGCTGTCAGTGGTATTTCCCAGCTACCTGTTGCTGTCACGGAATGCCATTGATTTTTGTACATTGATTTCTTTTGTGCATCCATCTTGCTAAATACTCTTATTATTTCTAATAATTAGTCTGTGGATGCTGGGTTTTTACCCAGATAATCACCTCATCTACAAATTGTGATGGTGTTATTTCTTTTCTAATGCTTATGCCTCTTATTTCTTTTTTTTTTTATTGCTAGGACCTTTAATAAGATGTGGAAAGCAATTGGCATTGATTGTGATGATGGCCTTCTTGTCTTGTTCCTGGTCTCGAGTTCAGTATTTCACCATTAAAAACTATCATTTACTGCAGAGATTTTTGATAACGCCCTTAATCAGCATGAGTCGATATCAAACTATTTCTCTTTTGATAAGGGGTTTTGATTGTGAATGGGAGTGGAATTTTATCAGTTGCTCTTTCTGCATCTGTGAATGGGTCTTTTGGTCTGTGAACATGGTGTCTGACATTCGCAGATCTTCCGAATGGTAGCTCCTCTTGCATCACTGAGAGAGACAAAACAGAGACAAAATGTGCTTTTTGTTATGTTCCATCGTTTTCCGTTTGCTAAGTTTTTATTTAGGATTTTTGCAAACATGTCCAGAAACGAGACTCCTCTCTCCCATTCACCCTAATTTTTCTTCCTCTCACTGTCCTCAAAGGCTTCAGGGTTTCTCTCCTGCAAGAACCCTTCACAATGCCCAGAGGTGGTAACAGTTCACAGGGATTAAGTTTTGCAAACATTGAAAGCAGAAGAGATTTTAACAGTCAAGACAGCATCTCCCCACTCTCCCCTGGTTCCCTGTGTCTCTGCCCCTCTGGCTTCTGTCTCACGAAGCCCTGGCTGTGACCACAGCCAGGCATAGGTATTTGGGGGATCCGGCATCAGTAGCAGCTGGGTTGACAGTTCTGTTGGTCAATGGAATATGAGCGTGTGTTCTGCAGCTGCTCCGTTGTGGCTAAGTTCTCCAAGACTGTGCCACCTCCCCTCTGCCATGGCAGGAAGGCAACTGTGGACGAATCCTCCAGGTCTAGGAGCCCGGCCCAGATCTGTGCAGCAGAGAAGGATGGAGGCGACAGGATCGGAACCCATCTGCGGAAAACTGCTGCCGGTCTCACAGCTCACTGGTGGAAGAAACTTAAGAGAAGCTTTCCAAAACTTGGTAACGACCCCCAGAACTTAGCACATTGCAATAATGAGTTCGTGGAGCTGAAAAACACTCTAACTTATCAACAACAACAACAACAAAAGGCCACCAAGCAAGGAAGAAGAAAGGCTGAATGGCCTTTCTCCTCCTGCCACAGAAGTGAGGACACACTTTGTCTTATGAGCAGGCCATCAGCTCAATCCAGAAAAACGGGAAACGCTGGAGAAGACCCCAGCAGCTGATTAAGAAAAGGCCTGGGCTACACTTCCAGATTTTGCTATCTGTGATATTTGTTGGCTTATAAGATGTGTAATTTGTTGTTTTTTTCTTACTCTAAATAAATATTTTGGGGGCTGGAACGGTGGCTCGGTGGTTACAGCGCTTGCCCGGCATGCTCAGGTACACGGGTTCAAATCCCAGCACCCACATATACAACTAAGTGTCAGAGCAATGAAAGCCACGTGAAAAACTCAATAAAAATTGATTCCCTCTGTCTGTCTGTCTGTCTCTCTCTCTCCTTCTCTCTCTGAAAAAAATAAAATAAAATAAATAAATATTTTGGGCTGCGTAGGGAACTCCACGGCAGACCACTTGCCCAGCAAGCAGAGACCCAGGTTTCAATCTGCAGCACGGAAAAGGAAGTAATAAATACATAAATATTCCCTCTCATGCTAAACATGGGCTTTTGCATAATTTGCATTCTTTTTCTTGAGAGGTTGGTCCTGCCATGGTAAGGAAAACTCAGGCTGAGCGGGCAGGGCTCTCTTTGTCTGCTCCGGAAGAGGGCGTGAAACTTGAAGGGCTCTGATTCTCCCCACAAGTCACTTGGCCTGGCTACTTTTCCTGTTTGCTTTGCTTTGATTTTTAGTTTCATTTGTTTACGTTTCTTGGAGGGATATTTTAAATTTCTACTCAGTCTCTTCAACAATTGCAGTTAAGGGACTCTCTGGGCAAATACAGGTAGATACAGATATAAAAATTGATCACAAACTTAAAAAAAAAAAAAACAACGTCTGTTGGACCTGTGGTTTTGCCTCCTTTGTACGTAATTGGCTCCTCTCCTCTCCCCCACTCTTCTTCCCTTGTCTTTCCTGGTTGTTCAGCAGTCTCACCAGAGGTGCTTCTGATTTACTAGGGTCTGAAAAGCCCCTTGGGCCTTTTTGTTCTGTTATCATGGCATTTTTGTTTGTGTTTTATTAAAATCTTTCCTTTCTTTTTTCTTCTTATCTTTTCCCTTCTAGCTTGAGTTCACTTTATTTTTTTCTTTTTCTGACTTCTTAAGATGGATTGATGGTCAGACTTTCTTCTTTTAAATATATCCAGCAATTTACCTCAAGGTACTGTCTTCTCTGCATTCCGCAAGTTTTGGTGTATACGGTTTTGCCTTTTTGCTTAGTTCTAAGATCTGTGTTGTTTTCCTTTTGATTCTTTTTTTTTATAATTTTTTTTAAAGAAAGGGGCAGTGAGAGAGAGAGAGACAGAATCAATTTTTTTTTTATTTAGTTTTTCACATGGCTTTCGTTGCTCTGAGACTTCGTTCAAACCCCAGCACCACGTACACAACGAAGTTTCCTTTTGATTCTGAGTTCTGTGCTGATGCCTGCATGCTGTAGAAACGTTGCCGGTTTCCGGACACATGAAATTGTCTCCATTACTGGCTTTTGGTTTAGTCATATTGTGGCCAGAAATGCCGCTCATGTGATACCGATTCTTAGCCTTTCCGAGGTTTGTTTTATGGCCTCTTGAGACAGTTTTTGTAAATCCTGCATATTTTCAGATGTTCAAAAGGAATGTACACTCTAACACACACTTGTGCGTGCACACACACACACACACACACGGGGAATTAACTCTTGCACTATATTTAAATCCTCTGCATGATTACTAACCTTTCATCTACCTTGACCTTTCATCTACTGGACTGGAGGGGTGGCTTGGTGGCAGAGCACTTGCCTAGCACGCATGAGGCCCTGGGTTCATCACACTTACACGAATACACAGGGTTGTGCTAAGTTTCTTACCAATGATGGAGCGTTTGCCCACATCCCTTTATCTACACCAATCTTCACCCCATATGTTATGATGCTATTTTATGGTTCCGGCTCCCTTGTCGATGGAACCTCTCATGGAACGACAACCTACCTCCCTAATCTTGTTTTTGGTTGTGTATGCTACTTCATCTGGCTTTGCTACGGTCACCCAGGTCCCTTTTATTCCGTATGTGGTAAGTTTTTTCCAGTCCCTCTGTTTTCTACCTTTCTGAGTCCTCACGCTTCAGTTCCACCTATGGTAAAGAATACAGAGCTATTGGTTTAAAAACAACTTGATCGTCTCTGTCTGTTAGTTGGCAGCTAATCCAGTCGCATTTATCCAGTTTGTTTTCCATCATCTTTTGTCATCTATAGATCATACTTTGTGTGCTCTTTTCCTGCTTCTTGTTTTTCTGAATACTTGAGGGATTAGTTTGTTTGAATTTGTTCCTGTGACTGTCCTTTCTTTCTCTTTCTTCTGATTTAGAAATGATACAATACTTACTTTGTACTTTAGTGGCTACCACTGTAATTAATTAATTAATTTAATCTTAACCCTTTTCCTGATTAATGCAAGGAATGTAGAATAACAATCGAATCTTCCCTCTCCCAAATTACTTGCCACTGTTTTCCAGCATTTGGATTCTGTCCTTTTTTTTACCTTTTTTTCTGACTCCGTGCAATTAGAGATTATTTTTTAATTTCCTTTTTTTCCTTAAATGTATAACATTTCAAATTCTTTACTCATTATTCTGTCTTTTAAAATTAAACCTTCCTTCTAGTAAATTTTCCTTCATAAATTCCTTTATTCAGAATGGTCATTGAACCCTTCTGAGAGTAGTAGGCACTCTCAGTCTTGTTCATCTGAACGTTCTCTTGTTTACCTTTGTTCTTGAAGGGTATTTTAGTGTATGCACACATCTGAACCGATAGTCATCTTCTTGTCTCCATGTCTTTGGAGTTCTGTAGACTCTGGTGCTTGTTCCTCTTCACTAGCCCTCCTTGGTGCTCACTGTGATCCCTGTACCAGGGGTTTGACGCCTTTTATCATTTCTGAAGTTTTGCCAGATTTTTTTCTTCCCCTCTTTCTTCTCCTTTACTTTTTCTTTTATTTCCTTCTGGGAGACATTAGTCTTTCTCAGTATAGCTCCCCTGCCTTTTAACTCCTTTTTCTTAGTGTTTAGGCCCCTCTCTTCCTTTTCTGAATTTGGGGTAATTTCTAAACATCTATCTTCCAGTTCACTAATCTCCTTTTCAACTGTGTCTAATCTGCTCCATGATCCAGCCACTATGATTTTATTCCAACAATTTATTTTTATTTCTTAAAGTTCCATTTGGTTGTTTTAAAAATCCTATTGGTCATTTTTATAGGCTCATTCTGTCTGCTTATTTTTTTGATTTTGTATTTTACTTTGTTAAGCATTACATATATAACATGTGCTTTGTGATACATAATTCCAATATCTGATGGTCTTGGGATATAAACTTCTTGTTTCTGCTAATTCTTACTCTGCAGTGGGTTGCTCACTTATATATTTTCTGATCTCTAATTGAGAACTCATGTTTCTTGGAACTTACTCTGTGAAAACATTGGAACCTAAAACGATAATGCTTTCCTCAAGAGAGCACTCACATTTGCTTATCTCAGGAGCCAACAGGCACCAGCAACCTAAGACCCCCGCATCCCCTATTCCTCCAACTTGGTGCCACAGGTAAGGCTGACATTGACCTTTGCCTTCAAGAAGGTCTCCATAGGTCCCACTTCAGTGCAGTTTGGGGTCCAGGAAACTCGAGGCTTCCCTGCTTTATGAAAAAGTATCATTGTTTCAAGGCTGGTTTGCATGAAGGGGACGTCCCTCTGAGTACCCAGATGGCTGCTCTGCAAAAGCAGAGTGCTGATTTACGGCTCCTAGAGACTGTGCTTGCTGCTCCGTGGAGAACGGATTCCAGGCACAGTGGACGCCAGGCAGGTAGCAAGAGGCTACCATCAGTCTTTCAGTTGAGAATGACAGTGACCTGAGGCACAGCGGTGCCACTGGGAATAAACTAGTGGATGACCCTAAGGGAGTGGAGTAAACAGTCATTAATATCTATCCCATATTTATTTGTAGGCACCAAAAAGTTAAAAAAAAAAAGTGTGACTAACCACAAACCTTCATTAATTATTTTTTATCTGTTAGACTTGCAAAAGTGAAAAAATCACTTTTTATTTTTTATAATATCAGTGTTTCAAAAGGTATAGGCACACAGGTACTCTCACACAGCACTGATAAATTAATACATTTTTGGAAGACAGTTTTGGCCAAATCTGTTGACATGTTAAAAGCACACGCAGGGCTGGAGCGGTGGCTCAGTGGTTACAGCACTTGCCTGGCATGCGCAAGGACCCAGGTTCAATCCCCAGCGCCATGTACACAATGAAGTGTTGGAGCAAGGAAAGCCACATGAAAAACTAAATAAAAAAAATAAAATTGATGCTCTCCTTCTCTCTCTCTCTTGCTGTCCCTCTCTCTATAACAAAACAACACAAACGAAACAAAAACACACACACACACACACACCTACAATTTCTCTGTTAAGAACATTGCCATTGGACACACAAATTTCACACCAATATAATAGGAAAAAGAAGAGGAGGAGGAGGAAGAAGAAGAAGAGGGAGAATAATAATGATGAGAAAGAGAAAAGGAAAGGGAAGGACCACAACCTAAATCGCTCTCTGCAGAGCAATGGGTAACTAACCCCTAAATCAAGCGTCACTGCTAGGTGGAATATTGTTTTGTCTTTTCCATGAGGAAATAAGTCTAAGGTGGAAAAAAATCTCTGATAATTTAAGTGTACAAAGCAAAATGCAGAATGGTGAGTATGGAAAGATTGCATTCATAAAAATATTTTAATGGCCAAATAAAAAACACGCACATCTATATGCAGAGGCTGGGGTGAAAACATTTTCTGGGAGGATGCACAAGAAACCGTGATGACGATTCACTTCGGAGGAAGCAACGAGGGCTTCGGGGTAGGACGCGGCTCGCACTTCTCATTTTACACCTTTTTTATGCATTTTGAAATTCCACTGCGAGCTGCGAGCTGCTTTTGTCTGAGGAGTGTCGCCTGTTTCATTGGACTCTCGTTGATGAGGGCACCTGCTTCTCTGGGTTATTACATCTCCTGCTTGCACCACCTCATCACATCAGGTTCCTCTCTGCACACCATGAATATGCATCAGACCCTCTGGTGTTAAAAGAAATCAACCTTCTGCAAAGATCTCTAAAATCTATTATTAAGTTAAAACAACAGGCTTCAAATAATGTATCTAGAATAACCCCATTCTTATAAAAAATAACAATCACCGCATTACGTGTGCATGGAGACGGCAGCCTGGGGAGTTCTCGCCATTCATTCACTGTAAACACACTGCCTGCCTTCCAGGGTCCAGGCACCTGGCAGAGGCGGAGGTTGAGAGGAGACCTGGGCCTGTTCTGTGCCCCTTGGCATCCTGAGCTCCAGCATCTAGAGGGGACATGCCCCTCTAGATGTGCTCCCTCCGAAGCCCTCCAAAGGAGGTGACTGGGTGGGCTTTGAAATCAAATCGCCTTCCTGCTTTTCTGCAGTTTCTGACTTATTTTTTGCCCTGTATTAAAGAATTAATATAAAAATAACAATTAAACCATTAAACACAATCTGTCTCTCACATCCCCCTGGTGTGGCTTCTCTTCTCTGTCCACAGACAAATTTCTACCCTCACACATAATTTGGGACACAGTGATGGTAAAAACGTATTTGTGGTGCGTCTGGAAGTCCCACTGGACCGGGCACTCGTGTTTTATCTGCAGTCCTCTGGTAAAACCACTTGCTGTCCTGTCCCCGGGCCCTCGAGTGCCCCTCCTTTAGAGCTGTGGGCCTGGGGATGCTGTACCTGCCCGTGAGCACTGTGGGCAAGGGTCCAGCCCCAGCCCGTGGCCTCCCTGGGTGCTCAAATAGCACACCCCTAAATCAGAACTCCCTGCTCCCATCTTCCCCGTCCCCCCAGGCCGAGGGCCTGCACCCACACCAGCTCCCCCAAAGGGCACCTTCCTCTCCACAAGCCCATAGCCTCTGCCTGGTCTCGCTCAGGACCTGCAATGTCTCCACAGCCCCTCCTTCCCTGGCCACCCGCATCCAGGCACCACGTCATCCTTTACACAAGCAATGAGCAATGGGGGCCTGAGAGCCTTGGCCCCCAACCGCCTGTGGTCACCTCTGATAGCTGCTGGCCTATAATTGAGTCAGCATTTCTCTTGAAATCAACTAACTCATTTTCACTTGTTTTAAAAAATAATCTCTCCCTCTCTGACTCAGCCACATCCTAACACCATCCCAGACTCCAAGTGTCGGTTATTGAACTGAGTTAAAATAGACATGAAACTAATCAAATGCAAAATGTCCACCAAGGCCCCCTGGAATCACAGGCTGCCCCCCAGGAGGCACCGTGCTCTTTGCAACGTGCTGGTTTTGAGAACATGGTGAAATCACCCCCACTCTCGCTCCTGGAGAACACTCCAGAGCCTTGGAGCACTGGCCAGGCCTCCCCCCAGCTCCCACGGCCCCTTGCCTCTGTCTCCCCCTGTGGCAACCCCTCCACACCGCCTGCCCAGGACCAATTACATCCTCCTCCATCTCCCTGCACATCACAGTGCCCTGCCACCTTCCCGGCTCTGCCCTGAGGGCCCATCACACACTTTTCCATCTGTCAGGAAGCTTCTGTTCTTGCAAGACCCCCAAGGAACATGGAGAGCAAGAAGCCCCCTGGGTACCCCCTCCTTCTCCAGGTTCCGTCTGCAAACTGGGCCAGCATTGGGCAGGACACTTGGCTCCTCCGTGGCCTAGCTTGGAACGTTGGACGCAGAGCTCTGGAAGCCCATCTTTGTAAGGAGCTGTCAGTTCAGGTGGGAAGAGGCTGGGGTTTGTGTTCTAGATGTGGCTTCATCGTAGGAGAACCAATACGTTCTCTTCTTGGCTGTGAAATGGGGACCATAGCAATGCACATCCCAAAGGTCTGTTATGAAGATCTAGCAGATACCTAAGCGTGAGGTGTGCGGAACATTCTAGAAATGTCCACCTTGCTTTTTACGAGGGTAGCCATGATGTCGTTGGTGGCTAATCCACCGTGGTCGTCCAGTTAGCGTGTCCTGTCCCTTCTGTGAGCTTTGAACCCTCTTCTCCAGGATGATAGCACAGCTGGGTCACAGGAAGGTAGTGGCAACCCTGTTTTTTTAGCATTTAGGAAGCCAACACCTTCTCCTGTTACCTGTCCGCAACACTTAAGCCAATAGTTGGGTCTTTGGGATTCTATTTGTATGGTAATCTGAAAACAAAGTTGGACTTAGAGCTAGACTCTGGAACCTCGGAAAGCACAGTGCGGTGATTAAATATTACCATTTCTCCTCAAATCCGGTGCCTCCTAACACACTGGGTTTTTCCCAACATGATGCTGCTCTTCCCACAGAAGAGCACTCTAGGGAAATGCCTTATTTTGAATGTATGAAAGAGACCACGAACTTAATCTCAAAACAATATAAGAAAAATTGATCTGTTAAATTCCAGTCGTTCCCTTGCACTCAACATCTCCGCCCAAGGCCCCGGCGTCCTCCTGGAGAGGGCTGGGACCAGGTCCTCTGTTCCTCTGTTGACCCATCTCCCAGGCGCGCTGTTCCGAGTCTTGGTTCCCAGGCGCGAACTTCCCAGAAAGGAGGCCAGGCTGGGTGACCTCGTTAGCCTTTGGCTTCAAAACGCTGTTCTGCGCGGTGGAAAGGACGCTGCCCACGTGGAAGAGCGCGTGGGCCCAGCGCTGGCCTTCGATGCGCGCGGTCTTCCCCAAAGACAGGGTGGACGGCGGGAGGCCCGGTGGCCCTGGGCCGAGGCTGGAGGAGCGGCCAGGATTCGCCCCAACCGAAGCTCAAGAGGGCCCCCGTGTGGAGACTCCCAAGAACAGCCCAGCAAGTGGCGTGCCTGCCCCAGCGCCGGGGTGGCTCCTAGACACCCCCGGCATCTGCAGGAGTTCCCAAGACCCCACCACAGCCCATGGGGACCTCCAGCTGCCATCCGAAGCTCTGGGAGCCTGAATGTTTTCGGGTAGGCGAGAAGGTTGTTGGCCGCTCTGGGAAGGCCTGGTGGACAACCAGTTCCCAAGGCCCCATGAAGAGTTAAGCTGTTGGGGTGCGGCCCCAGAGGCCTCCCTTCCAGGGCTTAGTGGGGACTCTCCCTCGCGATTCATGCAAACATCTTCTTTCTTATTGAATGTGTCAAACCCTTGTGATTATCTTGCCAAATTCCTGTTCTAGAGAACAATGGAAGCTTCATTCTTCTGCCAAGAGAGCTAATAAGGATTCCATCCAAGGAGAGACTTCTAGACACAGGTTCTGTTTAGCAAACGCTGACCTGTAAGTACACCCCTCAGGGCAGGCACCAGTGTCCAGCTGACCTAAGCTCGCCAGCACCACCGGAAGAGCTCATGGAACCCCTCGCCCGCTCCTCACCGCACAAGGGGGAAGTCTCGTGTCCTCAGAGAGCCCTGACCAAATTTGGTACGGACTGTAAATGTCTATGGACAGTGCGCAGATCTCCGAACACAGGTGCTGGAGCTGGCCTAACCAAGCCTGGTCTCCAAGATACCAGAACATCTGGGTGGAGGGGGAGCTGCTCTCATCAATCACCCTAATGCCTTGGCTGTTTGCAAACAGCTGGGCTTTGGCTGGAATTTTCCAGTTTTCATCTGGGTGGAAACCCCAGCCAGAGCAAGGGTAATTAGCATTACCATGGGGCTGAGGGAGAATTCTGATGTGAATGCTTTTGTACTAGAAGCTTCCTAAACAAACAAACAGAAAACCTGGCTGAAGAGCTGGCATGCTGAGCCAAATCTGGTCTCTGAGTCCCCCATTCCTGTCCCACTCGCTGAGCAGGGAATGCTAAGCCCAGGCCATGCAGACGCGTCCTCAGCCGCCAGCTGCTCCCCTTTACAAATGGCCTTCAGCCAAGGTCAGGCACAGGAGCACACATGTCAAGCCATGGCCCTCTCCAGGTGGCAGCTGGCAAGTCTACCTTCAGCCCTGAAGCATGGGTCCCGTGCAACCTGAGATCAGCCGTGGAGAACCAGGAGGACAGTGAGGAACAGACCGTGTCCCTCCACCACCTTGCCATGCGCAACTTCTCATTCTGAAGCCCCCCCCCCTGCTTCTTTTCCAGCTGTCTGGTCCCTCCCAAGTTCCTAAGGACAACCGTCAACTCTCCGAGGTCACCATGCAGAGGAAGGCACATTCCAAAGACCTGGGAGGCTGCCAGGAGCGGGGAGTGGAACATTCTTTTTCTAGAACACACCATTTCTGACTTTCCCATGGTCGCACACTCCATCAAGGGACATGTGAGCCATCAGCAGACCAGCCACTCAACAGGAGGCCTGGCACCTTAAGATTCCAAGGTTGTCTTCATGTTGCTGCCATTTCCTGGTACTGCCGCAACATGCCAATCTGTGACCTCTGGGGAGCTTCGGTGGAAACTCTGTGCTTTTGTGCAGCAACTTCATTGAAAAGCACATCTTTGGCTCTGGCAACTCGGCGACGGCTGCCATTTCAACAGATGCTTTCGGAAGCCTGCTGACCAGGCGGCCAGCACCTGCCATCGCCACCAACACCCCAATGTGCAGAAGGCGGCCCTCTAATCAAGAGAGCTCATTGTTTGGGTAGATCCGTTGCTGACAATTTTGTTTAAAATGTGAAGAAGCTTCCAAGACCAAACATTTTAGGTGAATTACCTTGAGCTGAGGGATTTGAAGTAAACAAGATGTTCCAGACTTTTGTCTTTTATTTTTAAGCAAACACGTTTTTAAAAGCAAATCTTGGTCAGAATCCTGGTACATACAGCTGAGCAAAGGGTGGGACTGCTGGGACCAAAGCTGAGGCTGGAAACAAGGCCCCACTCACTGTGTCTCCTCTCTTTCCCAAAGATAGCCTCAGGGGCATCAGAAACTAACTTAAACACCTCAATACTGAAAGCCGTGGCTTGCACACTTCATTCCCAAGCAGGAACTCCGTCCTACACAGGGGCCACCTGAGCCCCAAAATGTATCCAGTCTAAATTGAGTAGGGCTGTGGGTGTAAAGTGTACAATGAATTTTGAAGACTTGTTATGAAACAAAAGCAAGTAAAACATCTCATTTGTACTTTGTGTGTGTATCACAGGTTGAAATTGAATATTTGGGGTTGGGTAAAATTCTGTTCAACATGGCTGCCAGGAAACATCTTGCAGTTGGACCGTGTCCATAGCTCACACTGCCACCTCATGCGTCTGCTGCTATTGGCCACACTGTGGGGCTGGAGAAGCCTTACCTGGAAGGGGTAGGACCATGTCAGGAGCTGTGTTAGCTGGGCAGGTTCCCAGGATAAATAGGGGTCTTCCATGAAGCACCCACCACGAGCTTCTTCGACTGACCCCAGTCTCTCTAAGTCCTTGATGTAATCCAATGCTCATACCTGCGTCTCCTCTTTCTCTTGACTTGCTTGGGTCAGTCCAGACCACCAGCCCACTGAGAGTTCCTTGACTGGTCACTCTGTCACTCTCAGCCAGATTCTTAGCAATCCCAGCCACTATGCCCTCCCACTTCAAGCCTGATCCTGAAGCCACATCCTGAGGAGAAGCATCATGAAGGAACCGCATTGTGCTCCTGCACTTCCTTCATTCAGCCCAAATTACACATTGTAACTCACATTCATTGGGCTCTGCTACGTGGAGGCGTTGTTCTGAGAACTTTCCATAATTTAGCAAATACTTAGCAAGCAGCAATCAGGCACCGTGCTTGGTGATGGGTAATCAGTGAGCAAGAGAGAGGTCCCTATCCTTATGGTGCAGGAACATTAATGTGGAAACAGGAAGGGAAGAAGGAAAGAAGAAAGGAATGAAGGAGGAAGGGAGAGAGGAAGGGGAAAACAAGAGAGGGAAGGAAGAAAGGAGATAAGGCAAGAATGAGAAAAGAAAGAACATTCAGAAGGTTGGAGTGGCACCCCACCATCACTAAGCACCCAGCATCCAGATTGTGGTCTCTAAATACCATTTTCCAACAAAAGAAACCAGATCTCCTTGGAGAAATATCTAATCCCAGGACTAGGACTGTAAAAGTATGAAATGAGCCTAGGAGATCATCTGGCACCTGGAAATAAGGAAATGCTCAAAACAAGTGTCTAGAAAGGACCCAGGAGATAAGCTGGAGGTGCTCTCACTGGCCAAATTCAGGGCACTGAGGAACAAAATATTGATAGTAATGGAGTATGACCTGTAAGCTAAAAGAAACATCCTGGAATTCATACTAAGAGAAATAACAACTGAATAATAATAAATGGGGGAGAAGAGATAGCATTTCCTTACAGCACAATTCCAATTAATAAACTCAGAATGATGGAACTAGAGAATGACCATTTGGAATACATTGCAGTAATAGTCGTTGAAGGCAAGAATCATCAATAGGCAATCAGATTAGTGGGGAGGAAATAATGAGAAGTTCCAATTACCTCCAGATATATCCCCATGAGATAATTATTAATTGCAACAGGAAAAGTGATAATTTAACAGAGTGGAAACTAGACAGGTGCCTCCATGAGCTAGTGATCAAAGTGATCACCACCAGGAAAGGGTGATTGACATGGGGGACCTCCTGAAATGATGAGATAAGCAGGATGAACCTCACTTTCTTAGCAAAAATGCGTAAGATGTATTTAATCACGAGGACACATCAGACAATCCCAGACTAAGGAACGTGTTATGAAGTAACAGGTCAGAGCTCTTTAAAAGTGTCAGGGTCATGAAAGACAAAAACCAGAGACATCTCTCTGATTAAGGGCGACAACTCAATGCATGCAGCATCCTGGACCCGACCCTGACCAGCAAGGCGTGAACCCTGATGAGGCTGTGGATTCGCTCCTAGCAGCACCTGTGCTAACTTCCTGGATGTCTGTGCCAGGTGTTGACCTTCAGGGCAGCGGGGCGAAGGGCATGCCATGGACTGCTTTTGCAACAGTTTTGAAATGATTTCAAATTGAAAAATCAAAACCTGAAAGTAAAACAAACAGAAGGCAGGTAATTGACAGATGGGAGAGGCCCGGCACAGGAGAGTGGAAGGCAGCAGAATGGAAGCGCTGGTGGCCCGTGCTTGGCAGAGGGAATGGGCAGCGCTGCACAGCCCGAGCAGGAAGGAGTTCCCAGGTCATCTCTAGGAAGCCCCGGGGACAACGGGAAAGAAAGGAGGGCGCTGATGCAGAAGGGCCAACTGGGCTTTCAGGAGAGCTTGGCGGGACTCAGGTGCATTGGGAACCACAGGAAGTCTTGGGCTGCTGCGTAAATTTCCTTCAAGACACTCAGGGTGGTTTGGAACCATATCCCACAGCAGGCCTATTTAATGCCTGCCTCTCTAACAGAATAAGAATTCTGGCCATCGTATGTAGCCATATAAATCCAGAGCCTGTCAGTTACCAGAAAAAAAGAGGTTCAGGGTATGGGCAAAGGGTTACAGGACAGGTTATAGGACAGACCCAGCAACGTTACACGAAGTTACAGGACAGACCCAGCCTGTGGATGGCTTTCCATATCTGTCCCTGCAAAGAGGATGTGTTTAGGTCTTGACCCCCTTCCTCACGTGGAAGTGGGCTCTTCGCAGCAGATGTGATCAAGGTACAAGGAGGTCCTGCAGCATTTCTGTGCCCGATCCAGCAAGAAAGGAAAGGGTGACTTGGATTCAGAGACCTGGAGGACACCCGCAGAGAAGGAAGACAGGCAGATAGGAAGGATGTGCTGTGACCAAGGAGCACCTGGAGCCACCCAAAGCTAGAGGAGGCAGGAACACCCTCCCCAACATCCAGGCAGGGAGTGCAGGCCTTCCTGGTTTAAGAACGGAGACCTCCACACTCCGCTACTGAAGAGGAAGTCCCGTGGGGCTTTGTCACCACAGCTGAGGGCCTCACTGCTCTCCAGTGCTCTCCAGGGGAAGCAAGTTCCCTAGAGCCCTGCCCTCTTCCTCTCTGAGATGCCCTCAGGCTACTGCCCACATCCAGACACTTCTGCGTTGGCTTCTGAAATACTTTTTATTTAAAACCTTAATGTTTTTGAGTAAAGTTCAGTTCACCCCATGTCAACTCAGCCCTCAGCAATAGCAGCTGGGGAGGCACAAGTTTCCAGAGCCACCCAACGCTTCTGACAGCCCTGGAGTCGCAGGGGTGCGAAGGACCCAGGGGCACCTAAAACCCCTTTGTGCCTCTCTCCAGCCTCAGAACCAGCCAACTGGGACAGGGGAAGTGGTTCTGCCATTTTGCCCCCAAAAGGAAGGCAATGGAAGAGCGGCTCTTTCGGCATCTGCTCAGCTCGGAACCCCATGCCTGCCCTCTGCCCTCCGCCCCAGGGCTCCCTCCTGCTTTCCTCTTGACCTGGAGGTCAGGCTCCACCTGCCAGCATCACCGTGAAGGGTAGAGGCCAGGAGAGCCCACAGGCGCTGGCAAGTCCAGCGGTCGCGCAGAGCGTGGGGGTCTAGGAGGGGGCTGCAGGAGTGCCTGCTAATGAGTATGAGTCTCTTTGCAAGGAGACAGGTGTTGGCGACGTCCTAAATGCTACTGAACAGTACACTTTCAAATGATGAAAGTGGTCAATTTCGTTAGACTTGATTCACTGCATTTTTTTAAGAGAGGGAGAGAGAGAAAGAGAGAATCAACTTTACTTATTTTTCCATCTGGGTTTTGTTTCTCTGACACTTCGTTGTGTGCGTGGTGCTGGGGTTTGAACCCAGGTCCTTGCCCACGCCAGGCAACGTTGTAACTGCTGAGCCACAGTTCCAGCTTCAATTTTTTGAGTTGTTTTTAACTGTCTAAGAAGTAGCTGCCTTAGGAGTGACCACGGCTGAGTCCCTCCACCCTCTGAACCTCAGTTTCCCCATCTGCAGAGCAGGGCCTCAATAGTCCCCACAAGGCAGGTGGCTGGGCTGACTGAGAAGAGCCAGGCCAGGGAAGCACTGCATTCGTGTCCTGCCGTACTCCTGCCCTGGGAGTCGTGATACAGACACAGCCTCTGACCAAGATTCCTCCCGTGGGACGTGCTGGGTAGATGTGGTCACCACGATGATGATGCCCTGGAGATAAGCTTAGCAGAGTGCCGGCACCTGGTAGGGCTCAGCCAGGGTTGGTTCCCCTGAAGGCCCCAGGCGGACTCCATATGTTGTTTGTCCAAGTCGCCTGTCCCTGGTGTTCCAAGTCACACAGCACAGCGGGTCAGGGCAGATCATGTTTTCAGGCTCCCAGGCTCTGGGAGTCTGGTCTGAGCAATTGGGCACTCTAGATTTAATTCCGCAGGTAATTTGAATGATGCTATCTAATTTCAAATGTCCTGCTCTTATGAGTGCAGAAGCAGCATAATTTTTAATTAGTGAGTAAACAGTAAATAATGAATGGCAGTAAGTGGACACCACTGTTAATTAAAAATCCATGGTTGATAAAATCAATTTGGTCCCTGTATTTAGCTCCGTCTATCAGGTCCTTGCAAAAAGTTATGTATCCCAGCCACAGCACCATCTGCCTCCAGTTGTTTATCTCATTCAGACTTCCGTGGGAGAGAAAAAAGGCAGGGGACGAAAATCAAAGTCCACCCCAAAAGCGGAGACTGAGCAAATGTTGTGGAATCATTTGTCATTGGTTAAGCTTATTTTTGCGACCTTGAAGTCGAGGCTTCGCCCAGGGCCAAGAGGCGGCTCTGGTGTTTTCTGGAGTCATCGCAGTGCACCTTGAGTGGTGTGTGTGTGTGTTCTGAAGACAGGGAGAGCGGCCGAGTCTCACGATCTGCTCACATAATTAAACCAGACAAACTCAAACACAGCTAGCGGGGACATAATATCTGCGGATTCGTGAGCAAACGACACGTCTCCATGCCTGCGGGAAGGGTGCGGGGTCGGGGGTAAGCCTTATTTTCTTCTGAACAGAAATCACGTCCTCAAGAAACCGGGTTTCATGAAACAATGAAAGTATAATTTGCAGGGCATTTGCTCTGCCGCTCTGAGCTGTGAGCCGGCTTTCCTGACAGGCAAATCGGGCTGACCCCCCTGATCCCTGCCTCTGCTGTGCGTCCGTCGCTCTCGAATCAACACTTTCAGACAGGTTTCCTTGACACTGGTGGTGTTCAAATTAACCTGCAGATTGAATCCAGAGAACCCGTCTTCCAGCCGAGTTGTCTGCAGAAGCACCAAAACCTGCGTGGGGCCTGGTGGCATGCCTGTCCTGGTGCAGGATCCTGGAGGAGGGGCACACAGCAGCTGCGCCCCACGGGATGCCCCCATCCACCACCACATCCTGGCTCAGGTCCCTTGGCACATCAGCCTTGTGCCAGGTCAGCACAAAATGGTCCAGCTCCACTCTTCCAGGACCTTTGCTCTGCCTCTAAGCAGCCCCAGCACTCACAAAAGTGACACGTGTCCGTGCAAGAACCCCTCAGCCAGCCTGACTGCTTTCTTCCATTTCTCCTGTTTGGCTGAGTGAAACTAATGGATCAGCTGCCCAAGAACACAGCGCGACCTGGCACTGCCCAGCAACCACACTCTGTCCCCAACCTGGTGCTGCCCAGCAACCATGCTCTGTCACCGGCACTCCTGGCACTCTACAGCCTCCAAATCAGCCCTTGCAGGAGACATAAGACGAGCAACCATGAAGCCTTCAGACTCTGGAGTCTGAGAGCCTGGGCTTGAGCCCTGACTTTGTGACACTTGACAAAGCTGAGCCTGTCTGGATGAGCCCCTTTTTCTGCTCATGGGAGGAAGAGCACACTAAGGCTCCTATGTCCCTGCAAAGATCAGATGAGATGATGTATCATGGAGTTCATACTCAGCAACACTGACATCGTCACTCTCATCTGCAAGGTCATTTTTGCTTTCTCATCTGGGCACTGGGACCCCAAGGGACACTGAATGTGACTGGGGCATAGAAAGGTTGGGGCCAATGCTTCCAATCACACAAGGCAGCGCAGGCCTCCTGGCCTCCCCTGGGGCCCGGATGGGAAGTGACAACATGCGGCAAGGAGCGGGGCAGAGCATGCTGACCCTTCCCAGGGCCCTGCCTGGCCCAAAGCTCAGCCCTGGGCTACAGCCCTCAAGACTCATCTGCTCCTGACCCACTTTGGCCAAGGCTGGTGGGAAGACAGGGCTGGAGAGCAGCAGCCGCAGCTGGTTGGCCAGGGCTAGGGGCCACCGTGAGCAAGCCCCTTGCTGCTCCTGCCAAGCTTCCCCCAACATCCCGCCATCTGGGCTGTCTCAGCCCGTCCCCTCTGAGTGAGGATGACAGTTTCTGAGGGACTGGCTGCTCTTCAGCTGCTGAAGGTCCTGGGCTCCCCTCAGAGTAGCTCCTAGAAGCTGCGAGGGTCCATCCCGCACCCTGGCTCCACTGTCCTCAGGTCAGGGCCGAGGACATCCAGGGGTTCCCCAGGAGGACCTGGAGCCCCATGCACTGGCCTGTGCCACTCACGGCCACCCTCTGACCACCCCTTCCTATGGCGTTCCAGTTCTTACCCAGGCTTAGGGACAAGGGGTACAGGAACGGGGGAGCCAGCAAGGTAGCCTCCTACATTGGCTCTGGGCCTCTGCTGGGGGCCATGCCCTCACTCACTGGCCACCACCTACCAGGCTGACACTGGTCTACATCCAGTGTCAGGATGTAGACAGGAACAGAGATGGCCACCAACAGACCTGCACAGCGCAAGACAGGAAGTGGCCTGAGGTGGAGAGCAAGGCTAACGAGGTTGAGCAGAGCCTGGGATCCTGGGTGAAAGATAGAAGTGCGCTCTGGGGAAGCACCGGGTCCCACTGCCCAGCCTCCTCAGACCTGAGAGCCCCTTGTCTAGGGACACAGGGGCTTCGCACTGCCCAGCGGGGATCCTGCAGCAGATTCCAGGAATCTGGCTCCCAGGGGCTTCCAGCCCCAGGATGGGCAGCCTGCCTCAGGAGGCCTGCGTTCCAGGCTGGCCACATCGAGGAACCCAAGAGATGAGTCAGAGACGGATTCTCGGAGCACCAGTGTGCAGAGTGCCTTCAGAAGGTGGGGGGCACAGCTGGGCAGACTGGTGCAGGCAAGGTGGGGGGCATCCTGGAGCGATGTGCAAATGCAGGTGGCTCCCTCCAGGCTCCCAGACTGCACCCAGTTTCGGGTGCAGAGTGGGCAGGTGGGCAGTGTACTTGGGCTGTATATATCTCTGACCCAGATCTGTCTGACTTGCAGCTGGCACCGGAGAAGTGACTTGGGCAGCGAGGGGTGGCCAGCTGCACTGAGAGCTCCCTTGCCAGCAACCAACGCCTGAAGACACGTCTATCACTGCAGTCCTGTCCCCGCGCCTCGATGGGCCCTGGATCTCCACCGGGTAAGACCCCCAAGTCCTCGCAGGCCTCTGGGCTAAGGGACTTCTCCTTCTCTGAGCCTCAGGGTTCCTCTCTGTGGGCACAAGTTACTCAGTTCCCAAGAGGCCTGCTAGCTGCTCAGCACATGGCTTTGCTGCCCTTCCTGTTGCAGATGGCACCTAAGGACAGGGACTGTCAGAACAGCTGGCAGCAGGTGGGCAAGTGATTCATTCAGCACATGGAGTCTCATTTCACAGATGCCTAGTGAGTTCCTACTATGTGCTAGGCACATGAGATCAGCAGTGGACATGTGGACACAGAAGTAAACAAAACCAAGGATCCCACAGCAAATGCCCTGGAGGCTCTCATAGGTGGTGACATTATGCTGAGAGTGGAAAGCAAAGGAGCCTGCTATTGGGGAGTCAGAGAAGCCAGGGCAGGGCACAGCTGGGGCAAGGCACTGAGGCAGGAAGTGGCAGGCCAGAGAGCCCCATTCTGGTCTCCTTCTAACCCACAGGCACAACCAACACTTCAGAGGCTGGTGGCTGCTCTGAGGCCCCTGGGCTCTACGCTCCGCTCTCATCTGTGGCCCACAAACCCTCCGCAGCCAGTTGAGCCCCGCTCCTCCCGGGCTGGGTTGGGAGAGCAGGGCAGCTGTGGCCTCCTCCCCATCCATCCCTCCTGATGTGCCCTTGGTCAGCCCCATTCTGGGGTCAAGGACTGGACTCTCTGTGTCCTCCATGTGCCTTATGAGCTCATGGAGAAGCCCAAATGCCAAACATCTGGTAGTGGTTTGAGTGGAAGGAGGGAACAAGAGCTCAGCAAAGCCACTTCAGACTGTTCCCAGGCTCTGCTGGCTGCCGGCCACCTCCACCCTGCACAGTCCAGGTGGGGTGCAGACACCATTGTCAAGGCCACTCTGAGGCAGAACCAGGGCATGGGGAGGGGACACAGATGTAGCCTGCTCCTGTCCTCAGGTAACAGCATTCTGGAGCAATTCTAAGAAGCTTCTTCCAGAACTTTCTTCCTAGAAAGTTCCCTGATGTGTTCTCTAGGCTAGCCTTGCTGCTTTCTGGAGGAGTGTGGCAAAGGTTCTGAGGTCTGGGACCACTGAGACATCCAGGGTGTGCTGCTGCAGCCCTTGAGCAAGTCTCCCCACTCCCAGGCCTTGTCAGAGGCCCGCGGGGTGCCCTCCCGTCTGTAAGCACCACCTGTTCTGGTATCCACTTACGATTTTTCATTAAACCAACTCACTTTTATTTACTTAAACACAGTCATTCATCTTTACAGCTTTATAGAGGTATAATTGGCATACAGTTAACTGCACACATTTACAGTGTGATAGAGTTATTTTAAAGGAAGCACAATATCACCCCGGATATGAAGAACAGAGCCACTTGCCATAAATAAGAAGAAACTGTAAAAAGAAACCCAATGAAACAAAACAACATAATTGGATTTGCTCAGGATTCATGGCCTACCTAAGGCTCCAAGTCTGTTCTTCACAGAGAGCAAAAGGAGGGTGGCACTAACGACACGCTAGCTCCGAGCAGGCTTTCTCCTTAATGCTAGCAGAAAGAGTGAAAGAAAAGACAAGGAGACTTTTCTTGCTGGGTGATAACATGTTTCCTCTGTTCAAACAGCCCTGTTATTAAAAATGCCAAGAAAATAGGGTGCTGGTTAGAATCAAGGTAAGAGAGGAGTACCTGCTGTCCCACCCAGAGGCCTCCCCTGCCCAGCCCAGGGCATGACCTGGGGGCTCAGGGTCATTTGGCTTCCCTTTCCCTCCCACCCACCCCTGCTAACTTGCTTGCATCACCAGCAGAATGGAGCCTGGGAGCCAAGGCCTGTCCACCACCTGTTCATGTAAATAAAGTTTTATTTGCACACAACCAGGCCCATTCATTTCCATAACATCTATGTCTGCTTTAGCTCTACAACTGCAGCCTTAAGTGGCTCTAACGGAACCATCTGGTCCACAAAATGGAAGCCATGTATTATCTGTGCCTCTTCAGAAAGCTGGCTGATCCCCGGCTTAGATCAGCAAGCTGGGTTCCAGGTGTGGATGGAAGCTGGGCAGGGAAGGTGGCTTGGCAAAGGGGAGACGGGATGTGAGCAACTTTCCCACTTGTTCCTGTGTCACTCACTCACTCAGCGAGGACACGGGGTAGGGGTGCCCGGAGCTCACAGAACGTGGGTCCCCAGACGGTTATAAAAGCTCCAGGCTGTTGGGCCTGAGGACTGAATGAAAGCAGAACTAGGAGGTTCCTGTGGCGGCCACCAGGAAGTGAGTGGAAGGGAGGCTGACCTCAACCAACCAGAGACACTGAGGCTGAGGGGGCCAGGCCAGAGCAAAGGCCAGAAATGGAAGTTGGAGAGGGCCCCAGGGAGTGTTCTCACCTCTCTATCCAGCACCCCTCTCCTTCCCCTGGCAGCTGCGAGGTGCGACCCGGCCCAGAGTTCCTCATCCGCTCCTACACCTTCTATCCCAACCTCTTCCGAGCCTAGCAGTTCTACTATGGAGACCCCTCCTGCCGGGTGCCAGCACTCTCACTGCTCATCAAGGGCAAGATCCGCCTGCGCAGGGCCTCCTGGGTCACTCAGGGTGCCACTGAGGCCAACTACCATTTGCACAATGTGGGCATCACTTTCCACAGCCACCAGGGCCTGCTCGATGTCATCAGGCACCTCAATCAGACACAGGCCAGGCAGGACTGCATGGGACGGCTGCCCCCCACCCAGGCCTGGCTGCCCAGGGTGCTGTATGAGCTCCTGAGTGCTCGGGCCCAGGGTGACTGCATGGCAGCACTGGGCTTCAGCATGCATGAGCTCAGCCTGGTCCGTGTGCAGTGCAGCCTGCAGCCCCAGCCCGGAGCTGGACCCCAGCTTGTGGAGGAGCTGTACCTGTGGCATGTCCACACCAGCTGGGCAGAGAGGCAGCACTACGGCCCACCGGCTACCAGCACCCACTGCAGAGTGCCATGATAAGTCTGGGGCCTGAGAGTGGAGCTCTGGGGCCCAGCCAGGGGTCCCTACATGATCTGGCCACTGCTGGGGATACTACTCTCTGCCCTGCTCTCATCTGTGCCCGTTACTCTGGTCCCCTGACTTCAGGACATTTGGGCTTGCCATATGCCCTGGTCCCTGCTTGGAACATTTACTCAGGTCCTCACAAGGCCACTGGCTCTTTCCAGAGGGACACAGCCCATACCCTCCAGATTTGATCCTCATGGGCCCTGCTGATCCCATTTCTGTCCCTGCTGGGTGTACAGGTTGGGAAGGTTTTCCCCTCCCTTGGTCCTCGCTTAAACGTCCCTTCCAGTCCCCACTGTGCGTATTTTCCAGCACAGAGCACACCCTGCAGCTTCTTCCTGACCCTTCTTGACTTATCCATTACTTCCTCATTCTAGCCCAGAACCTTCCCCAAGGGCAGGGCTGAGGTACCAGGTGGCCTAGTGTGCCAGCAGATGTTGGTGACACAGGAAGAGGCATCTTTCCCCCTGGTCCCGCCAGGGTTCCTGCATATACTCTGAATACCACCGTCAAGATCTCATCATGGGCCTCTCCCTGGACCTAGAAGCAAGAGCCGCAGAGCCACAGCCTCTAATGGTCATCAACGCCCCCGCCCTGCCTGGGCATCTGAGTGAGTGCAGGGCAGGAGCACGGTCTGGGTTCCTACATGGCCCCAGTCTGAAATGAACTGCTCTCTCTGTGAGATGCAGGCCACCAGGAAGGGAGTGAGTGGAAGGCCCTAACCCAGGAAGGGAGGTTGGCTCGGAAGCGAACTCCCCTGAAGCCCATTGACCTAGAGGAAGCCATTTCACAGTGCAGCCCTAATCTGGAGATTTAGTAGGAGCAAACAGGAAGAAAATTAGCCTTATTTGCATTACGAGCACCTGGCACACAGCTAGTACAAGGTGGTCCTTGGAACCTTTTCAGTACCTAAGACCCACCCATCTGGTACTGGTGAATCTTAAGGCTCCCTCCTCAAGAAAAATGTTGTTAAAAGGACAAGATGAAGTGCACCAGATTGAAATGCAAACCAATCCCACTGAAATGATACCCATGTCTTAAAACATGGACGTGTGGCACTGGAGCACCAAGAACACGAATTCTTTCTTCACCCTCATGTCGAAGCAGCGATGAGTGTCAATCATGTTCCCAGGATCTGTGACGCTGATCATGGGCCATTGGTGATGGAGGGTCAGCTGATGCTACTAGGGACAACTGCCCACATTCACAACTAGAAGCAATGTGACTGCTCACTGGTCAAGGCTAGTGGATGTGCAATTAGGGTAGGATTCTGGACTGGGAACTTGTTATGAAGCACTTGGGAGGATTTTTCGAAAGAGCAGACAAAGGGAGTGGGGAGGAAGACGGGGAAGGACTCTGCAACCCTGCCGAGTGCTCTTTGAACTCCTAGGCCATGCTCACATCGTAGCATATGCTGAGTGACCACTGTGTGCCAGACACGCGAGGAGCTGAACTAGACAGGCAACCTCTCCGCCGTGGTAGCAGCAGCTTGTGAGTCCCACGGGGCAAGACCCAGAGGAGAAAGACCCCAGATCCATCCACCTCCTGTCTCTCCACCCGGGATCTGCACAGCAGAGAACGAATCTGAAAATCAGCCTCGGGGGTCTCTGAGGGACCTCAAAATCATTCCTTTTTTGGTGACCAATGTTGTAGGCTGCTCTGGCGTTGATCCACTTAGACAACCAGGGCAACAGGGGAGTGGACTGCTGCCTCCCACCCCACCCCCCACTAAGAGGGGAGACTTCGCTGATGCAGAGAGGCAGGCCCTGGAGAGCTGCAGGGGCGGACAAGTTCACATGTCCCCAGGCAGGAGCCCTGGCCAGCCCTGGTGGCCCATGCAGCCTGAGAGGTGACTGAGAAGCAAGACACAGAAACATGTGCACTGCTGAGGGGTGCCAGATGTGCAGCCATAAAATTAAATGTCCGCTAGCTAAACCCCTTCTGTGGGGGAGATCATTTCAAACAAGGAAATGCTATAGATGAGTCCCCAAATAACCAATCCGTCGTTACCTTATGCTCTCTGGGGCCTTAGCCTTGCCCATGACCCAAACCAGATGGTAAACATGAACATTTTTAGAAGTTAATTTAAAACCAATTTGATCCCCAAATTCATTGCCTGTGTATAGAATCCTAATCAATCAGCCAGCACTCCACCAAAATCATCTGAGCCTGGTGTCACCTCCAGGGGTTAATTAGAAACTGTATGTGCTGTTTGAGAAATAACTTTATGTAACAGGCACAGGCGAATAAGAGTTTGGCTTCTGCACAAGAGTGAATCCTGCTGGCTGGGGGCCTTGTTATCACACCTGAGACTGCAGAGCTCTGCAGGACACCCAGGAGATGTTCTGTGGTGGACAGGCCTCTTCCAAAGCCCCCACGAACTGCCTGATCTCTCCTCTCTCACCTCAAAGGCTTGCTGCTTCTCAGTTTGTCTCTGCCAACTAGCACCCCCAAATGTCCCTGTAGGGGTCAGCTCTGGGGTTATTTTGATGTAGTGCATTATGCCCTGACAATGTACATCAGTGTGGCCAGAACCGGAGTTCTGGTTAAAATGCCTACGTTAGTGTAGACTCTATCAACCAGCACCCCAGTCAGGGGCACTCTGGCTAACTCTTGAGCTTCCTTCTTTCCACCACAAACATTCCTGCAGTCATTCCCTAGCATTTCAAAGTGTCTCCAAACTCTCTTGGTCAAAATCCCCCAAGCCAAAAATGATATAGTCTCCTATATTTATGGAAATTGGGGAAAGTTTAAGTTCAACATAGAAATAAGTAATATAAGTAATAGCTTCTAAAATACGGCAATCAAAAAAAGAAAAAAAAGGAAAGAAAAGAAAACATATGGCCCTTGATCATTTGGTGTTTTTCCCTAAACCAGAACTTCCCAGCACTAGCACCACTTGTGTGACAAGAAACACCCAGCAGTAGTGTGTGGAAGTCTTGTGGGGTTTTTGCATGAATGTACATTGAAGCTAATTTCACAGCTGATACCTCAAAATGCCCCCTTTCCCTTGAATCCCTGACTCCAAGTTTCTTTTAGGATTGGTAAGAGTGGGGGATGTTTGCTAGTCCCTGGTCAGCTTTGACAAGTGGCTGTTCCAAAGCCATTGACCTTTAAGAATGATGCTCTGCACTGAGTTCTGGGCAGCAGCTCCCTTCAAGCAAAAAAAGATATGTGTATCTGGTTCCCTTTTGGCCTCTACTGAGCTTTTTCACTCCAAAATGCAGACTGCATACTCCCACACAATTTGATTTAGCGTCTGTTTCCTGTTGACGTGCTTTACTGTAAACCAACCTCAGGAGAATCTGGAAGGCTGAGCGACTGTAAATAAGACCTAAGAGAGAGGAAATCAGTTCATGGTCCCGGGCAATGGAGGACTGCGAACTTCCCACTATAAATAACACGGGAATGAACATCTCTGAGCCACTTCAGGCAAGAGGGTTCCTAAGGCATGGCTGTTTTGATGGCTTTTGATTTCTGTTGCTGCAGTCACTGTCCAAAGATGTGATGGAAGGATGCTTACCTTCCAAGGTGGGGTCTCTAAGGACAAAAGATGCACACTACTGAGGCTTTACTAAGAAAACCAGGGGGCCCAGACAAGCAGGTCGTGCTGGGCTGTGTTTCAGCTGAGGCAGCCCCTACCCCACCCACCCTCTGGGTCTCAGCTGCCTCTGCTTCAATGCACAACAGATGCAGGAGCTGCTTAGCATAGCTCCCGGTAACCGTGAGCGAGAGAAAGATGGGCATCAGTGGTTCAGCCTCAGGACCCAGCAGGCAGAGGGAGGAAGGCTGCTCTTCCAAATCCCAAGACATGGGCCCAACAACACATTATCTATTTCTCGCCCATACACTCAACAAATGTATTTGCTGTGAACCAAGCACTGTGCTAGGCCCTGGGGACCCGGGGCCATAAGCAGAGAGCCCCAATTCTTGAGAGTTTACTGGTAGAGGGAGAAGAAAGCAGGAGGGAAGAGAAAGTAGCACCAGAAAGAGAAGAAAAGAGGGCTGGGCAGCTTCCAGCTGCTTCCTGAGACTTGGTGGAGCCCTCTAGGACCTCTTCTGAGCTGAGTACCTGCAGGAGAGGGAGCTCCAGGAGAGACAGCAGTGCTAGCACCCAGGGTAGGGGACAGCTTGCTTGGACCAAAGGACAGCAGTGAGCCCCTCTGGCTGGGGGTTAGGAGGGAGCTGAGTCATCCACCTTGTCACCAAGTCTGTAAATGAGGTGCACTCCAGGCTGCGCCCCCATGGGAGACAGTGACAGCGTCTCTGTTCCTCCTCTCCAGCACCACACGCTGCCCTATCCAGCCTGCCGGCTCATCGCATGCGCCAACAAGCGCCACCCGCCTGTGCTGCCCTCCCCAAAGGCCCTGCCACTGCACCTGGGTGGCTGCTGCGCCAGTGCAGGGTGTGAGGTGCACCCAGCCATGCTGTTCCTCACGAGACTCTTCACCTTCCACGGTTCCACGGCCACAGCCGCTCCTGGGAGGGGTACTACCACCACTTCTCAGACCCCGATTGCTGCCAGCCCACCTTCACCGTGTCTGCAGCCGGCCGCTACTCTAGAGGCACGCCATCTGCCAGGGTCCGTGGTGCCACCAAGCTGGTCTTTGAGGTCATGCGCGCCCACGTGACTCCCACGGACCAGGTCACCACGGCCATGCTCAAATTCTCAGAGCCAAGCAGCTGCGGAGGCCCAGGGTCCTGGTCTGTGGGTGTCGAGAGGGATGTCACGGCCTCCAATGGGTGTCTGCCGTTGGGTATCAGGCTCCCACACGTGGAATACGAGCTTTTCAAGATGGAGCAAGACCCCTGTGGGCAAAGCCTGCTCTTCATTGGACAGAGACCCACCGATGGGTCAAGCCCCGACACCCCCGAGAAGTGCCCCACCTCCTACCAGGCACCCCTGGCGCTCTGCCGTGGGCAGGCTGGAGACTCCCCCAGATCCCCGCAGCTCAGGCCATCTGGGGATGGGGGATCGTGTTCCTCCCCATGTTCCTCTTTCCTTGCTGTTCCTAGTCCCAGCACTGGCCTTCCTCCAGTGGCTATGACATTATCTTCAACTTCCTGACCTTCTCTGGCCACCACACGGAAAGCCCAGCACTTCTCCCTTCTGCTGTAGGCATACGTGACCCCACTGCTTCTGGGTTCATCCTGTGTCCCAGATGGCCCAGTACGTGCGCCCAGCAGCACGTGAAAAGTCCAGCCACTGACCACAGTGCTGGATGCATCAGCCAAGTTCCTTGCTGCGTGAGTTTTCAAACCAACCCTCGCTCCACATCTTTGGCAGTTGGCTAACAGGCTGCAGTCAGGGGACCACCCTGAGTCTCCCTGCCCCTCTCTTCCTTGCCCTTGAGATTTTGAGATGGAAGCAAGAAGACACCCTGAGATTGTGCCTAAGGACAGTACCTGCTTGCTGCTCTACTGAGCCTGTGAGCTGTTGTTTAAAGTTTATTAATTCAAATTTAGCAATACAAACTCAAAGCAGGGCCATGAATTAAAGATGCCATTCAGGCTTGCAGAGCTTCTCAGCTTTCTGGCAAAGGGCTTGTCTCTTTGGGGGCCACTCGTCTTTCCTGAGTTCTGACTGCTGGCATTTGTCTGCATCTGCCTGTGCTTCCGAGTCAGACCTCAAGCTGTCAACACCACATCCGGATAAATCCAGGCCTCCAGGGCCACATGCGAGCCAAGAGGGCTCCATCGGAGCTGGGAAGCGTAGTCTCCCCTGGTGGGCTTTAGCCTCCGAGCCTCCCTCGCCCATGCAGAAAAACATGAACACAAGGCTGGCTGCGGGTGCAGGTCTTTGGAAAAGAGCAGCGTTGCAGTCTTGGGAGAGTAATTAATACCAATGCTAGCAGCAGCGCTAACATGCTCTGTAATTAGCCCTGCACTGCTGTCCTCTGCATTCCAAATCCCCAGTGCCAGACTGGTGGCGGGGAGGGGTGGTCCTCCAAGTGCACAGCTCTGAGACCACCCCAGGGAGAGGTCAGTGTCACCAGACTACATGGCAACACATGGAGATCAGAAGTCTGGAAGCTTGGCCTCTCCCAACCCCCCAACCTTGCCATACTGCTAATATACTGGTGTCCCCCTCAGCTCAAAGAGGACTATCAACACAGTGGGGACAAACTGTGCCTCTCCAGGGACCCTGCCCGTGTTCCCAGGCCTCATCTGAACACTGTGAAATTAACTGCTATCCTGCTGTGCTCGAGGGCTTAGGGGACTATGAGTTGCAGACTCACTCCCTCCTTCCTGTCCCCCATTCCTCTCTGGCTCTTATGGCAGATTTTGAACAACTGTCACGCTGAGGCTAAAGATGCTTTCAGAGGGAAGACCTTAGACCTTGTCCTGAGATTGTGTAGGTCTCAATCAGCCCGCTGAAATTGCTCTAGCTCATTATCCATTCTTCTTTAAAAAAAAAAAAAGAAAGAAAGAAAGAAAGAAAACCCACCAAGTTAATATTCTGTGTGGGTCTCAGAGAGCTACGGTGTTCTTGGCATATTTACTGAACTACAAGAAATAATTAGATTATTTACAGTTTTCGAGTGCATCTTGGTGGGGGAGTTCCCGGTGGAGATGGCGGTGGGTGTCAATAATGTGTCCACGGCTGAGCAAGTCTTGTATCTGAGGCTTGAAGCAACCATGCCACTATTTATCATCAAATTTGAATCTTTTAATAAAATTAAACAGCCTGAAAAATGTTCTTGCTGGTTATTAAAGTCAACCAAGGGGATTATGATTCTAAAGAAAGGAAGTGGAGTGCCTTCCAGAGAATGTGCACAGATGGAAACCAGTGGAGGTAAACTCCTGCTTGCCCGGCTGTGCCCTTTTGCCACCCCTGCCCTGCCCGGAGCTCCGGAAGGCTTCTGTGCTCAGAGGGAAGTGCCAGCTCCAACTTGCGGTGGGCTGCAGGGCTCAGCGTCACCCCCACAGCGACTGAGCCAGCTGCGGGGCCGGACCTTGGCTGGTGCCTCACCCTTGCCAAGCACTTCTCCCCGACCTTCCTGGCCCTTCCCTTCAAGTCTCAGATGGAGGGTTGCCCCAAAAGGCAGCCCCCTTGGGCCCTCTCCTTCCTCCTGTCCACCCCATCCCTCGGTTTCCGTTCTTTATAACATTCTGACCACCATCCGGAAGGCTCTTATTTATTCGTGCTTGTTCTCTGCCTCCTCTGAGGGTGAGCTTCCGAGCCTAAGGGCGGACGCCCAGTTTCCAGGCCCTTTGCCCCAAACCCCAGCCTCACCCTCCACGTGAACACAGAGGGAGCTTTCATCCATGGAAAGGAAGAAGGCCCAGAGTCCTAATTCAAAACAAAACGAAACAAAATTAATGTTCTCCGCTGTATGTTCAGTCACGTTTTGGGGGGCACGCAGTTGATCATTTCATAGCGCAGCTCCCAGGAGACTAAAGGAGCTTTTTTTTTTTTTTTTAATAAAAAGTTTAAATTGCACACAGCTCTCAGAGGCCCATTAACTAACAGATGCTAGTTATCAGAAGAAGTCATTTCTTTGCCTTTCTCTAAGCGAATGTGTTTAATCTCCCAGCGGTGCTACTGGGCTGAGAAGCCACGTGTGGCTGGGGACTGTGGTCCCCCGCATGTGGCCTTGCTCCGTGAGTCCTCTCCTGGGACCTCGGGTGACTCAGGCGGGCTGGAGCCTTCTGACGCAGAATGTGGAATTGCATTAGGGCCCTGGCAGGGGCTGCTTCACAGCCATTAGTGTCACAGAAGGGGGCTGAGAGGGAGGGGCCTTCCCTCCTTCAGGGTGAGCTCAGCAGCAGTCTGTGAGCGCCAGTGTGCTCTCACGGCTTAAGTGACTGAAAGCCAGTTGCTTTGCACACACTCAGCAAATGGACGTGAGGATGAGGGTAAATCACCTGTCACCACTCCTGAGAGCTGAAGCTCCAGGCATCCAGGCAGACCTACCCCTCCCCCATCTGCCCCTGCCCTGTGCACTGCCCACCCACCTCCCCTGCCACCAGCCAGTCCTCACCTCAAACTCCTTCATCTTCATTCGGCATTTATCACATCTGAATGGAAAATATTCGGTCCTTCAGGGGGACGGGAGGAGGGAGGTAGAGGGGTGTGGCGGGGGCAGATATCGAGTAAATAGTATCGCTGCATTGTGTGCATCTAGGAATCTGTGACAACAGATCCCATCATTATGTACAACGATAATGCACTAATAAAAATTTTTTTTAAATAAAAAGAAAATATTTGGTCCGTTCCTTTCCTCTCCTTTAGACTGAGCTCCTTGACAGGTGGTCTCCCCTGTCCTGCCCCCGCTGGATCCTCCAGTCCCAGAATGGTGCCTAGCACATAGTTGGAGCTAGGTAAATAGCAACTAAATGAAAAAAATGCTTAGAGTCCTGGTTAGAAGCTCTGAGTTCAAACATCAGACTGAGAACCATACATTCTAGATGCTGGCTTGGAATTTTGAAGTTCCTGATATTTTTTTTTTATAAGATGGACAGAGCAGGGCTGCAGTGGTGGCTCAGCAGTTACGGTGCTTGCCTGGCATGAACAAGGATGCAGGTTCAAACCCCAGCACCACATACACAACAAAGTGTCACAACAATGAAAAACTAAATAAAACTGATTTTTTTTTAATTTAAAGAGAGAGGGACAGTGAGAGACACAGAGAAAAAGAGAAACAACTTTATTTCATTTTTCACATGGCCTTCGTTGCTCTGACACTTAGTTGTGTGCGTGGTGCTGGGGTTTGAACCCAGTCCTTGTGCTTGCCAGGCAAGCGCCGAAACTGCTGAGCCACTGCTCCAGCCCTGTAACTGATTCTTTATTTCTCTCTCACACACTGTCCTTCTCTTAAAACAAATGAACAAAGAAAACACGGACAGAGCAGAACCCATGCCTGTGAACTTGAGGATGCCTGCTTTCTATTGGTTAGGCTGCATCTACAAGCGCACTGAGAACAACTGCTGCCCCTGGATAGCGGGTCACAGAGCCCACGCCAGGTCCCTAAAGTCTTTCTCAAGTCTTGCATCTCACTCAGGGATAGTGGGAAACCTTCAGTCCCTTACAGGGACCCAGGACAAAGTCTCTATCCTTAGCTTTGGAGTCCACTCTTGCCACCAGTTTCTCAAAAGTACCATGAGCCGAAACCCAACAGTTCCTGCAGTCAGTCAGCCCAACGCTAGTTATGCAGCCATCATAGCTGGTGAAATATCGAAAGGCCTCAGGAACGAGCGAGAAACAGAATGGCTTTAAACTGACTCTCACTGGAGATGGCTCTTTTCCCAGTGCTGGTATCTTTAATTCCCTGCTTCTCTCCATCTCACATTTTATTTATTTTTTTAATCCCTCAGAAGAAAAACACAAAGAAGTAAAAGGACATAGATGGCCACTTCTTCTTTAAAGTCAGCTGTATCCTTTTAACAAAACCTCTACACCTGAGCAGTCAGGTGCCAGGCTCAATATTGGTGCCACAGAAGGCAGGCCCTACAGACGCCAGCTAAGGTGGGCAGGGACACACACTGCCACCTCCACTTCCTGTGGAAAGCACAATAAATTATACGAAATGAATAGAAAGACACAAAATCAATGGGTAAACAAAACAGGAGATGAGAACGCAGCCAGCAAGATGCCAGCAAGGCTCTGGAAGCTGGAGAACTGATGGACATTTACTGTTGACAGCCGACAGAGGAAAGCAAAGCACTGCAGGTGGGGCGGGCGGGGAAGAAGCAAGTCCCTCGCAAAGGCTCCATCAGTGGCCCAGGCACCCCAGAAGGCAGGAGAGCAGCGGGGTAGAAACTGGGGAAGTCTTTACAGTACTCTATAAGTCAATGAAAGGGGTTGTACCCTCAGCTACTCTCCTAACCCCTGGAAGAAATAAAAATTCTAACCCAAGGTTCTGGCCATAATAGCAGTCTAGAACAAGGTGTCATGCTAAAAACACATGGTGACACTCTCTCTCCACTTGGCCAAGTTTATGTTGCCAGGCAAGAGACTGCAAGATTTCAACCCTTTAAATACCTCCATAGGCTGTGTGTGTGTGTGTGTGTGTGTGTGTGTGAGAGAGAGAGAGAGAGAGAGAGAAGGGAGGAGTTCTGTGGTAGAATGTTTGCCGAGCACAGGACACCCAGGTTCAGTCCCCAGCACTACAAACCAAAATGCATTATGCAATAATGAAAAACTACAATATCCTCAATGTGTGTGTGTGTATCTAACAAAAAGAGGTTATTATCAACAAATAACTGGGAAAGAAAGAACTCTTGAAAATTACAAATATGCTAGAGGAAAAAAATGTCAAAGGAAGATTGGAAATAAAGGTTTCCCCAGATATAAGAGAGAAAAAGAATCAGGGATTCGAATGGTGTTAAATTTCTTAAGGGCAAAACCAGAAGTTGGAAATCAGGGGAAGAGCACTTTGAAAATCTTTGCAATGGTTTTCAAATTTGTTTTTTATATCCAGCACAACTATCATTCAAGTGGGAGGGCAGACTGGGATGTTTCCAGATAAGTAAATTTCTCAGAAAAAAATAAATGTTCCACATATTTTTTCAGAGATATGCTAAGGAATGTGCTCCCTCAAAACGAGGCAGTAAGACACCAAACTGGAAATCAGGGATCTGAAAAGCGAGCAAAGAAAGCACTGGCAATGATTACGGGTAAAGCGTGCTGCAGGCCTGGGCAGCAGTCAGTCCAGAGAAGAAGAAAATGGAGAATTACTGCAGGATTAATTTCTTGAAGAAATCCACAGAAATTATTCATGTGGGCTGGGGTGGAGATTAGTGGAAGAGCACTTGCCTAGTACATTCAAGGCCCCTAGTTCAACCCCTTGTACTGAAAAGAAAATTACTGCCTGGGGTGAGTGCATGTGCAGAGGAGATTCAGACTTCCGTCAGGGTTTGGTGCTGGAGTCGTGACAGATAAACAGGAAACTAGACGAATAAAACACTAAGAAACGCAGAGTTACATATAAAAAGTAAATTTGGAACATTCGAAGAACAGCTGTAAACATCTATTTTAGTAAAATTAATCATGCAAAGTATACACACGTAGCCAAAACACATGTCCTGACTCTAGGATAGGGAGGGGAAGGGAAGCTGTGCTTAGGGCAGGGCTGGGAGAAAGATTTAGAGTCAATTCCTTATCTTCCTCAGGAGGAGATCAATCGATGACATCTAGAAGTGAAAAATCGAGAATGTAATCACATTACTTGGAAATATAAAGGTTAACACTAGAACAGAGCTGCCCCTGGCAAGTGGAAGACCAGAGTGACAGAGACTACTGTTCATTATGAGGCTGTAAGAACTACTTGACTTTTTACATTAAGTACAAAATGCCTTAGTCAAAAAATAAAAACACTGCAAAACCAAATCCAACAACAAAACCTAGAACTTCCCCTCAAATTGCTTTCAATCCAGTAAAGGGCAAACTCTGGCAAGAAGGGTGAGTTCAAACGCTCAGAGACATGGAGATAGCCCAGTGGCGCGCAGAGCAGTCAGTGCGAGTGGGTGAGCAGGGCACTCTGGGGTCTACCGGGCTTAGCCTCCAGGTCTGCGCTCTAGGGAAACAGGAGGAAGCCAACTTGGCACCACACACACTGGCAGGCCGAGTATCGGTGGAACGCTTTGTCATTACTAATGGGAAGTATTTTCTACAGTTTGGAGCCACTTTTCGGGATAGAATGTGATCACAAGGAGGGGTTAAAACCTAACAGTGGGTCCCAGCTTGACTTTTAAGTCTCCGACCTTCCTGCGCATTTTCTTAACATTTCTGAAGTAGCACAGAGGTATATTTTCCAAAGCCCATAACACTATTTTGTGTTTCTCCCAATTTTTACTCTTCCTTTTCTTCTTTGAAGTGATTTTAGCAGTTGAACATTGCTGGAAAAAAAAAAAAAAAGACAAACAAACCAGAAATGGAAATTCTGCTTGAAGAAGGATCCTGCACTCTAAGTGTGGTTTGGGAGGGGTTTTTCGGCTTCTGATGAGGCATGTCACTCCCATTATAGGACCCTGGGCAAACTCTCAGGCACAGACTTGTCTTCTAATGCAGTAACAAAGATAACGGCAAATTCGTGAGGTTGCTTCCTCAGAACAGATCCTTCTGTTGCTGCTTAGGAAAAGCCTCTACTTTGCCGCCGCGCTTTGGAGACCACTGCCATTCCCATGGATTGGGATGCAGAAACTTGCCTCCTTGTCTGCATCTCCTGTAAATGCCATGATCGGAAAGACCCCGGGAACGTAAATCACATCAACAGCAGACTAGTGCAGCAGAGGGACTGCACAGGTCAGGTCAGAGTGCTAGCGGCTGGCTGCCCCCATCCTACCCCCACAGCCATCCCTGTACCCTTTGCGCTAGTATTCTTATGAGTAAAATAATGTGGATTTGGGGCTGGAGCAGTAGCTCAGTGGTTGGAGCGCTTGCCTGGCATGTGCTAGGACCTGGGTTTGAACCCCAGCACTATGTATACAACTAAATGTTGGAGAAACAGAAACCACATGAAAAAAAAATAATAAAATTGATTAGCTCTTTCTTGCTTTCTCTCGCTTTAAAAAAAATCTAAAATAATAATAATAATAATAATAATAATAATAATAATAATAATGTGGATTCCTACCCTGCTCCTGCTGCTCTGGGAAGCCCTGTGTGGCAGGCCTTCTCGCCTCTGGCCTGACTTCACCACAGGTCTTTCGAATGGCTCCTACTCACATGAACAGCTGCTCCACCTTACGCAAAGAAATGCAGGCTAAAACCAAGACTTCAAGGTGCCATTTCCACTTAGGCAAAGACCAAAAGCTAGACCAGGCAAGGTGCTGGCAACAGAGGAAGGAAATAGGTCTCGGAGGAACCAGGAATTGGTGTACGTTCTTCGTGGACAGTGGGAAAGCAATCTAACGAGATCTAAAAATGCAGGCATCCTTTGACCCAACTTCCCTTCTAGCAATGATGCCATGACGCTGGCTCACTTGTGGAGCGAGCTGGAGTCTGCTCCAGCACAGCCTGTAGCAGCAAGATAGAGACCGTGCCAAGGCACCTGGGCTGGCTCAGTGAATCGTGGGCACGCCACACAGAGGAAAAACACAGAGCCCCTGAAGAATGACAGAAACAGCGTGTGCTGACATGGAGTGATCTCTAAGACACACTTCAAAGTCAAAACAGCAACATGCACAACAGGGCAGATAGTGTGTGCTGCCACTGGCAATTAAGAGAGCAAGGCCCTTAGCCCTAGGAGAAAAAAAGAAAAAGAGAGCACAAGGGTCGTACATGTGGGTACACGTGCACAAGGAGGGTCTCTGCAGAAAGGATGTGGGCTGAGGGCTGGAGGAGGACTGGCTCGGGACTTGTGTGAAGTCCTACTCTTGCCTGTGCTACTTTTCTGAAAAAAGCAAAAGTTGTTTTCCCAACATGTAAGATGGAGAACTGTCAGCTAGCACCTAAAGACAGAAGCAACCCACCTTTCAGAGCTAGCAGCTCACAGCAGTTGGTATTGGTAAATCAACAACACACGCCTCCCCAACAGTAAAAACTGGAATGCAAGTGGTCCATGTGCTTCAGCTCTCTGGCATAAGTTCTTCCCCAGGAAAACGAGGCTGGACTCAGTCAGCTCCTAGATCTATCTGTTCTCTAGTGCAAAATGTCTGCCATTTTCATTTCATCCAATTTCACGTTCCTAAGAAGCAGTGAGAGAGTTCTTAGTACATTCTCCAAAGCACACCTAAATGCTCTTAAGCCATCCATTCAAAATAATTTTACACTGAAGCATCCTTTAAATATATTCAGAGCACAGAATTTATTGAACATAATACGGAGACAGCTCGTACAAAAATGTATGCCTCGGCAGGGCAGGTTTCAGGAGTGATCCAGGACATGTGAGAACACGCTGTGCATCACCCTTCAGTCTGGACATGGCACTAATATACCTCCTTCCCTCTGGGAACGTAAAGGCAGCCATGACACCTTGAATCTGTTACACATAGGACAACCAAAACACATGATAGGAAAGAACCCTTTCCTGCACTGACTTTTCAAATAAGTTCTGTCAAAACAGGAAACATGAAAAGGGAAAATTATGATAACTGTAGCATGCTGAGACTTCTCTTACAATACTTAGTTCCTAAAATGCTAATGCGCACTGGAGTCAGAATCGCACATCACCAACTGCAGAGATCTTTTTTCAAGATGGATAGAATGATGTAGAGCAGGGCAGGAACAGCACGCATTACTGAAGCCACTTCTGTTATTTGAGAGAAGGGATGACGGGAACATTTAAATAGATCATTTTGAGTTTCTTATAGGAAGTTCCAAATGGCAGCTGCTTATAAATGAATGGAGGGACAACAGGCAGGCAGGAGGCAGGAGGCAGGCGGGGTGCTCATAACAGAAATGAGGACCAAATGTACTCTGCATTTTCTGTGTACGAGCTTGAATCCCCATACTTAGGCTGCTTGTGATGAAAAACAAAATTGAATCACTTGCATCAGCTCACTTCTCCGCACTCAGCCACTGTCTGACATACAGAAGGAACACAAGGTCTCAGTATTGCAGACAATAAATCCTGACCTTTGAATTCAAATAAAAGATTCAATGGGGGAAAAACGAAATGAATGCCACACTAAAGGGTTAACAGCTGAATTTAGTTTACTTCTAAAAAATAATATAAAGGGGGCTGCAGCGGTGGCTCGGCGGTTATGGCACTTGCCCAGCATGCCAAGTACAAGTACACGGGTTCAAACCCCAGCACCCACATACACAGCTAAGTGTCAGAGCAATGAAAGCCATGTGAAAAACTCAATAAAAATTCTCTCTCTCTCACTGTCCTCTCTTTAAAATAAAATAAAATAAAATAAAATAAAAATGGGCATGCAGGAAGCCCTTTCATAAAAAGAACCCGGCCCTTTTATATTGCAAGGAAAGGAGCAAGTCCACGTGTGACATCACACTGCGCTATCATCTTAAGAAAAGCTCCATGAGATTGCGTTTAGGGAGCTGAACTGTCTCCCTTAGTCGGTGTTTTCTGAAGGGAAATGGAAAACAGGTAAGTGGTTGTCTCATCCAGACCCAACTCCACCTGCAGAAGCCTCTGAACTCCAAAGGCTCATCAGAATGCACGGGCAGCGCAGGACAGGGAGCGCGCATCCATCCTGCACCCACATCCATTAGCCAAATGATTAAATCCACATCAGCCCGCTGGTGTAATAAAGCAACTGTAACGGGGCATTGTTACAGGATCAATGTTTCCTGGTTTAAAAATAAACATCAGCATTTATCTAGCAGCAGCAAACGATGCTCCCGCAGCACTGTTTTATTCAACTGACATCTTTTAATCAGAGCAATCCATATTGTGGCAACATTCCAAGGTATCATAATTGCAAATATTTATGGCAAGTTGGATAATAGCTATAATTTTTTTTGCTAGCTTTTTCCTTTTCTACAGATTTGATGCAGACATTTTCTAATGAGTTAATTCCATTAAGAAAAAAAAATCTAAAGTAATTATATTCGAGACAACCTCTCATCCACTTCCATTGGCTCCCTTTTAACTATAATACATAGCTGTTTGTGTGTGCTTGTGTCTTTTTTAATTTTTCAAAATACCTCTGTAATGGAAATAAACTAAAACAAAACCTCCATTTTTAAGTACTGTAGATGTGGCTACAAGCACCCCCTGCCACCATCAGGGAAGTCTGGGTCTCTCAGCACAGGGTGGGTGACCTCATGAACCCCAGCTAGGAGTGCTCCTGGTGGCTGAGCAGCTAATGGGGTTCGGAGGTCAGAGGAAGAGACTGAGCCTCACTGCAGATCCACTCCAGCCTCCCAGCCTGCCTCTCTCCACTGGTCTCCTTATCAGCATCTTCCATCACTTGCTCCCTTTGATTTCCTGAAAAACCACAGACTAATTCAGGGAGAGGCCAGAGACCCCCACCCGTGCTCAAGCCTCGGCAGGCCACTTCTGCAGTGCTAATTTTAATGAGCTTCTCTTACTCACATTTAATCTGCAAGTTACATAAAGCCACCACATAAAGCATCGCTGTTGCTGCCTCCCAGAGACCAGCAATTTACTTTCTAAAGCCCCCAGACTCGTTCCCCAGGTGCACTGGGCAGAGATCTCCAGGCAGTGAGAAAATGAAAAGGGCACATTCTTCCACTGCCAGGAGTGGGTTAAGCTTGCTGAAGAGGAGGAAGGGGCATCTGAACAGGCACTGCGTCTCCGTGCCTCTGCCGGGAAAGTGGATCGAGTTAGAGGCGGGCACAGGGGGACCCATGGGTGCACATAGGAGCAGTGCTCTCTGCAGTTCCCGTCGGCATGCAGGCCTTTGAGGGGCTTCTAAGAGATCCCCGACTCAACCTCCTGCAGCTATCACCTCCCCACATGTAGGACAGAGGCTTCCTGCCTGAAGTCAGAGCTGTGGGGAGGACAGTGGCAATGGGTGGAGACTGGGGTGGGCTGGACACAGCGGCTATCTCTGAAAGGTCCCCATCAGAGCAGCTCTAAGAGAAAAAGCTGTCTCCAAATCCAATCATGCCAGGGACCCTGATGGAACCAACTTCCATGGCGATGTATTGCCAGAGCTGCCCTCTGGTTCCCAGAGAGAAGGCTGGTCTCATTAGATCTGTGTGCCGGGGACCGCTCCCATCCAGCTACACTGTACAGGGGGCTTTCTAAACACAATTCCACTTCTGCCATCTCTGAAAGCACTCATTGTGAACAACGGTGAGCAGAGCCCCAAGTGAAATTAAGACAAGTCTACTCTGACAGAGGCACACTTCAATTAACTCCAAAGTCTTACTTCCCTCCGTCTTCAAGCCAGATAGGCTCAACTGGAGAGGTGGGGACACCCCCACCAGCAGGGGGAGCACTGTCCTCTACACCAGAGTAGGTCTGGGAGATGAAATGTCACCTAGGTGTGCAGTGACTGAAAAGCCCAAGTCCCACAGCTCTTGTTTTTTTCTTTTAAACCAAGAATTTCACAAACCATAACCAGAAATTTGTACATGGGCCAGTTCTTTTGAAAAGGAGCTGAAAATGACAAATGGCACTGTATTTTGGCATGGGTTCTGAGTTTGCAAATACAAAGATTTGTTGCAAAAAATATAGGCACCATTTGAAAACTGTCAAGCTACTTACATATGGCACATATGCCAGACACACACACACACACACGCTCCATGCACACACATGCACATACAGAGCTTGTTTTCAAATTAATTTGAAGGGCTATTTAGCGCTGAGCTTTCACTGCCATTCGGTTATATCTGACTCAATACAGCCTGCAAGCTGGGCGCTGATATCTTTGGATAGCAATTCTGTTCCTAGGATTTGTTTGAAAGCGTTTAGGTTTTCATGGCTCACTGGAGGTTCTTCATTTTCCCCCCTCTGTGTTATGTAGGTATAAGCCGTCTCTCTAGGCATAAACTGTCCACTGGTAAAAATCAATTTTGATTTTATCACTATTTATTACCGCTAGTGCCAGCAGTTTAAAAGACTAGAGAGGGAAAACATGCAAACTAGGAGGAGAAAAAAATTAAAGCCAGGCCCTCACACCTACAAATAATACAGCCTGCTCTCTTGAAGAGGTATTTTGTATCATGCTGAGAGCTGAAAATTATCAATTTGAAAATTCAATCTGTAAACATTTACAGGGCTCTGCTATTGCTTCCATCTCCTTTGTGAGCACGTGGCTGGCATTTCTAAAGCCAGCGTACCTGTCAGAGAAGCTGCGGGTCCAGTAACCAAGGGACGCTGGCACCCCTACTGGGCTTCAGCCTCACCCCTCCCCAGGCAGCAGTCTTTCCTTCTCTGGGCAGAACAGAGGGCTGTTCACCTCCTCTGAGCTTTACTGTTTTCTTTCTTCACTCACTCCAGAAAGACACCTTAAATGTATGCATGTGTCCACATTCTCGGGAGGGTTTGGGGCTCTTAAGCAGCCCTTGAAGAGCGCAGCGCTCACTCCACCCAGTGCCCTCCTGGCGCACTTGCTGTCCAGGATGATCCCCGTGACCCGCCTTCCTGTGACTCTCCTGCTTCTCTCCTAGAGGAGAGTCCTTCTGCTCAGTCAAGACGCCCACAAGCTAACGTGTGTTCAGCAATTCCCAGCCTCAATATGGAAGGAAAATGCAGGGAGGATCTGTAAAGAGAGACAACTCTGCATTTTAATGTTTGATTTTTTTTTTCACTGCAACCAAAATATCTGCATCCTATGAGAAACTGAGTACCTTCTAGATACACCAAACTGGAACTCACTTTCGAAGGCCCAAACCTCAGCACCATCTCAGACACTCTTCAAACCCTACCACCTGGGTGTTCTCAAGAACTGTGTTATCAGAAGACGCAGCCCCATGCCTCTAAGATGTTTGCAGACCCCTCTGCAGCATCATGGGGCTGCACTGTCCCCTGCACTGCTGGAGGCCCTCTAAATCACCCTCCTCTCAGAACCAGGAGGGACCAGAAGTCTCTACAAATCTCTACATAGAGACTCATCTGCTGCGATATCTCCAATTAGCAAATTCTAGTTCAATTCTGGAAAGTGAAGTGGCAGAGGCAGGTGCCTCAAAGCTCAGTCTTCTCACTCTAAGCACTAGGGCTGCGAGGAAGAGCTCATGGAGACCAACAAGGTACAGCCTTTCCCGTATGCACGCTCACTGCCACCTGCGCTCAGTGAGAATCGGGCCTGCCTCACATCTCCTTCCAGCACTTGGGCTTTACAATAAATTTTTTTTTCCCCAAGAAGACAGGAAGTGGGGCTGGAGAGGTGGCTCAGCGGTTACAACACTTGCCTGGCATGAGTAAGGATGCAGGTTCGAACCTCAGCACCACAGATGCAACCAAGTGTCGGAGCAATGAAGGCCACATGAAAAACTTAATAAAATTGATTCTCTCTTTATCTCTCTCATTGTCCCTCTTTCTTTAAACAAACAAACAAAAAAGGATGACAGGAAGCTACTTACTCAGATGGACCACAGGGTGCCACTTGGCCAGGTTCGAGCCTGGGCTCAGTTCATCAGTGCAGTGTGACTTCTAGGAATTGTTCCTGTTGATGAGCAAGTCCATTCAAACCCATGCACGCAGGGCTGTGCACAGCTCCCACCACCAATCCCTGCACAGAGCCGGGGCTGTTCTTTACTGAAGGGCAAGGGCAACGGGTGCCAGGACTACACTGCTGGTTCTACCTCCCATACTGCAGGCGAGGCTGTCCAACGCACACATGCATGCACGCATACTCACACGTGTGTGCACGTGCAGTCAAACCACTGAACACAGATTTCTCATGCATAAAGCTCACTGAATTATTATGATAAGACAATAATCCCCCCCCCATAGAGCAAATGTGACAAAATGACAGAAGAACTCTTAATTTGGGGGCTTTATTATAATTTTTTTTCTTTTTTTAAGATGCTACATAGTCAAACAGAATTGGATTGGTCTTTTACGGCACAAAATTAATTCACAGTCAAACCTGCATTTCCACTCAGAGCAGCAGAGGAGCCTGCTTTCCCGGCCTCACCAGTGCCCTCTCCCTCTTTGAAGTTGCAGCTGCTATGTTCACCCTGACTCCCAGCAGGGACCCCATGGGAGGTCAGGCCCAGACCTGGGCCTGTGAGCTGCAAGTATGAAAGAAGACTGAGGGCAGTAGAATAATCTAGAAGGCTGGCTCTTCTCCATTGATTCAGGTAATCCAGAATCGACTGTCATTAAGAATTTCCCTCCCCACAACAGTTGTTTTTGACTGACACAGAAAACACTTCCTGGCAGCTGTTCTCCAACATTCAGATAACCCCTCCCCACACCCTGAGCCTCCAGAGTCAGAGTAGCTATGGCCCCAGCAGCAGTGCCAGCCCTACCCGCTAGTGTTACGTAGCACAGGTGATTTGGAGGCCACAGCAGTAGCTGCACTCTGGTGACAGTAAGAACACATGAGATGAAATACGTTAAGTTCAATATGCATTAAACATCTCTGAATGACGTCCAGTCTCACTACGAGAACCAACAGTGACTCGCTTGGTCCCACTAAGAGAACAAAGCCCTGACTTTCCCCAAGTGCTGGGCAGCCACACAGGCCTCTCACTCACAACCAGCACACCTCAGGCTGCTGCGGCACCATGCTTTCCAGCTTCTGGCATATTTGTCAGTGCCAAGGAACTGATGGCTTAGACAGAACTGAGGATGTGGAAAAAGAGCCTGGGACAGGAGTGGGCAGCTTGGGGACTACCATGCAGGGAACTGGACTCCCCGCCACACTGGGCTCCGCTCCCACAGGCGAGGAAGAGTGTCTTATTTGAAGAGAGGTACTCCAATCCATGTGCCAAGGCCTGCCAGGGTTCAAAAGGACAGCAACACCACATCACGGTGGCACTCTCCACGGCTTCCCTCATCACCAAAGGACATCGTTCTCCCCCAATCATCACTTTATATTCTGACCTTCTAAAAGACTGTTATATTGTTATGTGTGTGTGTGTGCATTTGTGTGTGTGCAAGTGCGCGCGGGGAGGGGTAATTTAAAGGCAAGACCTGTGAGATGTCATCATACATTAATTTCTTTTTACACAGAGTTATGATAAATTTCAATCCCATGATACAGTGGCTCCAGCAATCCCATTACCATCCTTCACATGCTCCCTACAAGGCGATCTTCCCTATGATGACGCCGACGATAAAGAACAGCACCACCAGGGCCAGCAGCCGGGTGCTGAGGCCTTCCTCCTTCCCACTGGCAGCTAATGCTGCAATGGGGCTGTTGCTCTGCACCGTCTTCCTCATCCGAAGCCCATCTTCTTCCTGCGGAGCAAAGAGACACTTCAAAGACCATCCAAGGCACCAGATGACACAACCGCCCCATCCTGCCAACAGGGCAGCTGACGCCTGCAGAGGAAGGGACTAGCTTGAGGCAACACGGAGGACATCAAGGCCCCTCTGTCAGTCACCTTGCTGGTGCCACTAGCTACCTTTTCACAACACAAATCTAAGCAGGGCACTCCTTGGTTCCCTGTAATTTATGGAAAAACGCTCTTTGGAGGGACAACCAGGTCTTTTGCATCCTCGGTGGCATCTACCTTCCTGCCATGAGTCTGGATGCTCCTTTCCTCCTGTATGCAGTCCCAGCCCTCCATCCTTCCTGCCTCAAATTTATAGCTTCCCTAATCAAGTCATCATTGGTTTTTGAAATCATAGGCACTTCTTAGGACACAAATGTACAAATCATAAAAACTACAGAGTGGGGGACCCGGAGGCTTTCAGATGCAGAGCTCTTTACATAGCTGGTACTTGATGAGTTAGTCACATGTAGGCTACAGGATCAAATGACATTTGGGATATTAAATGTGACAGAACTTCAGACACTCATCTCAAATATTTTCTACTTGATGTGTGTATTTCTCACTGAAGAAGCCACAGCTTTTTCCATCCACATGAAGACGGTTGGCCACAGCTTCCCACCAACTAAGATAGGGAGGAGCAGGGTTTTCTCCTTCTGCCTTGATGGTCAGTGCCTCTACTGCCTTGCCCCACTGCAAGCTGCAGGTGCTCTGCACACCTCTGGGCTCACACCCACATTTCTTGGGCAGGGCCAGCACCAAGCCCTTCCGTTCTGCCTAGACTCGTCTCTGCAGCAAGACCGACTCGTCTCTGCAGCAAGACCTCTTGCCAGCTGCTCCTCCTCCTGTGCCCAGGCCCCACGCAACAGCCTGCTTTCTGTCCTCCTTTTCTTCACGCCGTTCATGTTGGCCAGATGCCAAGGCACTACTGTAGTCAGCAGGTGATGAGCCCACAGGGTAGGCTCCCTGCCAGGAACACTGCCCACAAGGGTCCCAATCATCTGTGTCACCCCTGCAGACCCATCGACAGGTGAGGGGCGGCACACGCTGGAATCCACAGTGCTGGCACACAGTAGACTCTCATTAAATTTGCTGACCAAAGTGAAAGAATGAACCAACACAAAATAAGAAATCAATGTCTGGCAGGATAAAGAATTTTCTAACGTCAAGACGGGTCTGATAACATTTTAAAGGTAGTCTGCTCATGTGGCATGGCTGATGCCACTGCACAGTGATGAGTGACTTGATTGTTCAATCAAGTAAACAAATGGGCACAGCAAACTCCAGCGCTCATTTGCTGAGTTTATTCAGAAGCGGTCTCTAAGTGTCTACCGCTTTAAACAACACAGACTCTATTTCTGAAGAGACACATACTCAAAGAGAAGCTTTAGGCGGTTCTCAAGAGTCTTAGCCAGCTCCATGACCAACTTCTGAGGACGGTGCTGGGGAGGTAGGTCAAGGTAACTGCAAAGGTGGACACAACTGCCTCTTCCTAAGCGCTAGGGAAAATGAACAAACGGTGTGTCGCCGAGTCACTGGAGTAAGAGTAGCAGCTACAGCTTGCTTGGAGGCATGAGCAAGGTTAAGAGGAGAGCCAGGCCTCAGAGTTCAAACTGAAGCCAAAATTCCCCTGATCAGACAGCCAGATATATTACCTTCATGTCTGAAACAGACTCCCACTTTGAAAGCTGGAAGGGGCCAGAGATGTGTGCAGCAGATGCAGGCTCACACTGTGCAAACCACGTTGCTTCCCAACACCTGCCACGTGCCACCCCAAGTGCAGTTCAACCAGCCTCCTCCCAGCTGGGCACCCGAGTTCCTTCTCTGCACACTCCACCACCCTCCACCAGGACCCTGCTTCCAGTTCCACCACCACGGTAGCAGTTTGATGAGCCGCTACTGCCCAGGCCTATTCACAGTCTTCTAAAATACAAGGCAGTAGTTTGTCCCTTAAATAGATTTAGACCCAAGTGAATGGGAGGGAGAGAGGTTTGAAAATGCATCTTCAAAAGAATCACTGCTGATTTTCAGTTCACATTATTGAAGGTAGGTCCTTTGGTTCTTTTGTTTTCTTTCTCTCCCCCCAACCCCCTCACTCCCTCCCGCCCTCCCTCCCTCTTTCTTTCTTTCAAGAGGACAAAAATTTAAAGAACAGAATTTTCTGCCCAAGGAACATTGGTTCCTAGTTTGGGGAATTCAAGGACCCATTTGAGAACCTGATGAAAGCTATGAAAATTTCCCCAGGTAAGAACTAAGCAAATACCAAAAGCCAAAGAACTCTACCAACTAGCGTTCTTCAGCTATCCCACCCAAGAGCAGGTGAACATTGCTCTGCCCTGTGCAGGTGAGAAGCAGAGGGGTTACCTGGAACTGCCTGTTCTCCTCCCGTAGCCTCTGCACCTCCCCTTGCAGCCTCTTGCACTCTTCCATCACTTTCTTAACTTCAGAGTCGTCCAAGGAAGTCAGAGGTTTAGACACCGATGGTGCTTCTGTCTTGGAGGCAGTTGTGGATATAATTTTATTTATTTCTACATCATGCTGTTCAGAAAAAAGAAAGTCCAAGTGTCACCAACTACACAAGGAAGGGTTTTTCTAAGCAAAATGAAGCACTTTTCCGCATACCCTACACATGGTACTGTTTCATCTACACTGTAAAATGTTGCATTTGTTTTAAAAATGGATTACTTTATCTAGTATCTTAATAACCTAACGCAACTTGGCCCTAGAAATTATGGATAAGGGCAAAGAATGTAGTTGTGCTGAGACTAATACTTCAAAGAAGAAAAAGGACTGCACAAATGGCACTATCAAATTCCTGCCATGCAAAAAAAATTAGCATACTGTAATTGTGCAAGCTCAGGAATTATCAGCCACAAATTACTCCCCCCTGTGAAGACCTGAGCATCCCCAAGACCGATGGGGGAGGTGGGAGGCCAGGGAGAGTGCTGCACAGGGCGGTTCACCCCCCAACCTGGAACTGGAAAGCTAGATGAAGGTAAAACAAGTTCCAAGTGTGCAAAGAAAGCCTCCCATGCCCAGGCACCAGGCCAGCTCTGCTCTGAGATGTACTGGAGATGCCCCATCTGTGGGGACAGGGCACACAGCGCACAGGGTTGGTGGGGGGAAGGTAACGGGGCATGTGGCCTGCTGTTCTGGGTAGCACCTAAAAACCAACCTCTAGCTCTGCAGGGGCAGTTCTGCGGGGTGAGGCCCCACGGTACTGAGTTCAGAGCCCAGAGCGGGGACCAGAATTTAGGTCTCCCAGCTCCCAAGCAGACTTCCATAACACAACATACAATGGGAAGAGGGGGGAAATGACAACTATTTATTCAAAGAAACAGGATAATGACAGTGATCAATTACAGAACAGATGAAAATGACACAATTTTGACACAAATCAAGAGCATTCCCAGAGATCATTCTGGATCATGTTTTCAGAATGCTTTGGAGCATTTCCATTTCCCAGCCCCAGTTACTAATGGCCAGGGTAGTTTCATATTGTGTATGAGTTGTAAATTCCTTGTGTTTTCAATAAGTTAATTTTTTTCAATAGTTTGAAGGGAAGTCCAAATTAGCATTTGTACAGTGAGGGCCTGGACAAGCTCACCCCTGATTTCACACCAAGAAAAGATGAGCTGTCAGGTGGGAAGAAGGTGCACCTTCCCCTTCCACCCAACGCAGGAATTATGTGGAGTCAGGCTGTTTTCAATGAGAGGAGGTTTTGCTCCACCACCAAGAATCATCTAGCCCAAAACATCAATAGTGCTGAGGTTCAGAAAGCCTCATCTAAAAGCAGACTTTGATTGAAGAGACATGGGGAAGGGAGCAGGGAGAGGTGGCACCAAGGAAAAGGGCTGACAGGAACACTCTGTAAAACAAAACCTACAAGTTTACCACCTGACCATCAAGCACCACGATAAACGGCAAATTATTCCCTTCTTTGGTTTTACTGGTTGTTTAACAGCAGCCCATAACTTTGTCAAGCCAAAGAAGTTCTTCAGGATTTATGACATATTTATGACATCTCAACAGCCAACAGGCTGCATTTTCAAGGGAAAAAACTGTTTCAATTAGTTGTCTTTCTGCAAGACTTAGGAAGGCTGATTTTATAAAGGCCCACTTATTTGTTGACTTCAGCTTATTTTTTCTTCATACATTATGGGAAGGAAAATAATTTGCCAACTTAAATCTTGGTTTTGCAGGAGATGGTATGCAAATAAGTATCAGCTTGCAACATTCAATTATTGTTAACTATAAATATACTTACTGGTTTATCATTTTCTGCTGGCAATTCAAACACACATCTAAGTTTTGAATCCATAAGGTCTTCGGGTTTTGCCTCCTTCCACTAAAACAATTTAAATTTAATAATCAGGATATTATAAAGCTGCTGTTAGAATGATTTTTTTCCTATAACCGACAATTTCAGAAAAACACTCTTAATGAGAAAGCCCTAATACACATCAAATAAAGAACTCTTAAGTCTGCTGAGATGCTGATATTTCTAGCAGGACAAGGTTAAACGCACCCACTTTCCTGGATACTGACTCCACTCCACAGCCCTGCGACCTGGCTGCCTGACTCCTTCAAGTCCACCCATTCCTCCCATGGCTGGTCTGTGGGATGCACAGAAACCGAGAGGACCAAGCACAGCCCTGCGACCTGGCTGCCTGACTCCTTCAAGTCCACCCATTCCTCCCATGGCTGGTCTGTGGGATGCACAGAAACCGAGAGGACCAAGGGACAAAGAGGGGTTTCTATACCATGTCTGGATGGCCGGAGGGAACTTTGTCACCTTAAGAAAATAAAATCCAGGGTATCCTCCCTTGAGAGCCTGGGCACGTTCTACCTGGGAGTGGTTTAAGACCTACCCTGCCAACTACCGATGGAACACATCCACTGTGGTGTGTGTGGGTCCACCCCTCCTAAGGGCCACTTCCACTCCTCCCCACTCTGTTGATGAGAGCCCCTTCCTGACCAACCCCATATTCCAGGAAGATACACTTCTGATTTACTCCTCTCGCAGCAGTGGAGGATGGGAATCCAGGGTGTTCTGAGAATTAGATCAGCACAGCGGCAAGGTTACAATACAGAAAAAGAAGGCATCCCCTCCACCCTCTCCCCAAACCAAGCAAGAAGCAGCCAAAGCAAACAGGACCGAGAACCAAAATCAGGAGGCAATCAGTACATATGACAACAGGGGACCACCATGCAAATTATGGCAGATCCACTTAATTGAATAGCATGCTTCACTCAAACAATACAGAAGAGCATTGAATTACATGGGGGAAAAGTCTCAGAATATTAAGTGAAGACGTTATAAAAGATATTTAAGTCCATTCCTCTGTGCACATCCCCGTGGATGTGCCTGTGTGGGTGTGTTAAGAGGATCAGGCAAGCTGGGTCATCACTGGAATAACAAAGCCACCCAGTGAGAGTGCCACTGGGCAGGATATATTTATGTAGTCTCCAAGAATCAGACAACTCAGGGCATCTCGATACTTATCAATCCACAGGATAAACAGCTTTGAACTCAGAGGTGAAGTTGCATCTGAGCCAACTAATCAAACAGCATCACCAAGAGAGGGACAACCCACCCTAAAAGGTCTCCGTATGACCCCACTATGAAATGCTCTTGCCAAAAAATATCGAAACTGACTTTAATCATGAGAAAATAATCAGATAAATCCAGAATATTATGCTTTCTACAAGTCAACTGGCCTGAACTCTGAAAATTTTAAGTTAGGAAAAAACAAAAAGGGCGGAAGTGTTTTGTACTGGATAACCAAAGGCCATTTTCAGAATAATTGAAAAATGCTAAACACAGATTTCTCCATTGGATTTCATTCTGGATTAAGTTCCATTTTCTTGGTCATGCTCATCATAGTCCTGTGGCCTGTAAGAGACTGTCCTTGTTTGGAAGCACTTAGGGAAGAAGAGTCACAATGCCTGGATACTGCATGCAAATGGGTCAGCAGAAAAGAAGGTATATGACAGAAAGGAAGCAGATGTGGCAAGAGGGGGACGAGTGGTAAAGCCCAGGAAAGGGGGTGGTCAGTGCGCTGTCTTCTACTTTCTACGAATCAGGATAAAGAGAAGGCACAAGGCTCTCATTCACCGTGATCAGGTTAGTACGAAGGAATCCCAGGTCCCTTTTACCTCTGGCTTTTGCTGACTTGTGTATTTCCGAATTTTCTTATAATGGATTTTTGTATCAAAACTTTTTAACTGTTATGAACATAACCACATCAGGAAACAAATGACCCTCCATTGTGTGTGCAAGCCCAGCCCATCACATGCTAAGGTAGCAAGTGCCAGGTGCTGGGCTGGAAACTTGCACAGGGCTGGTCAACTCTCCCAAGGCCGGCAGTGGAATCTACCCCCACAATGCAGGTAACCACAACTTCAAGAGAGGGATGGAACTGCAGAAGGCAGAACTTCAAATCCAGATCACCACGCAACTACTCCTTTCATTAAGTTGTACAGCAAAAGCCAGACAAAACATTCTTGGACATTCCATACTTTGTATCTACCACATGAGGTTACACAACGTGATCCAGGAAATAAGAGAGAGGAGCGAATGCTTTAATGATTGTTCTTAAGAAACGACAGCCTATTATTGCTGACCTCTCTCAAACTCAAAAATCCCTAACTTGCCCTTCGTTTTCTGCCCCCAAGTTAAGCATCAATGAAGTTGATCAGCTATGCTTTCCCAAGGCTAAAAGAAAGACTGTGTGGTGACACTGCCTCAGGAATATGGATTCTGCATGTATCTACCCGTGGGATAAAACTTGGAGAGGGGAAAGGACAGTAGGGAGCCCCAGTTCCCAGTTGGAGGCAGCTTCCTCTGGCTGGAAGGCTGCAGGGCAGGGAACGGTGGGTGTGCTCCTGCCCTCTGGCTCTAGCCTGGGAGGCCCAGGGACTCTCCCTGCTGCTGAGTGGAGCGGAGGATGGTCTCTAGACTGTGATTTACACAGCACCAGAATGTGTGTGGATTCATTCAAATATGCGAAGAGCTTGCTTTGGGGAGAATTTACGTTATAATCTCTCCTTTTCCAGAAATATCAATAATACAATATTGCTTACTTAATTTATAAAAATGAAGTCATCCTAATTTCACCAAAATTAAATACATAGTTAAACATGCATTTATGCAGGGGGAAAAAAAACTGAAGAGACCTTTTGGTTAAAAAAGAAACAATCAGGCTAGGGGTGAAGTTCAGGGATAGAGGTCTTGCCTTAGCATGCATGAGGACCTGAGTTTGACACCCAGCGCCACAAAAAAACAAAACAAAAAACAGAAAAAAAAAGAATCATGCTTATGAGAACCAAGCAAAAAAACCCAGAAAGAAACTGTAAGTGGGAAAGGACATCAGTATCAACACTTGCTTGTACCCTTCTGGGCTAGGGGAGGAAGGCAGGGTAAAGCAAGTTTCCCTACAATGAAAACACCCTCTTCTGTGGGAGAGAGTGAGATGGGGCAGTCCCAAAGCATTCAATATATAATACATCAGAGCAAGGAACTGCTGAAGCAAACTGCGTTTTTTAAAGTCAGAAAAGAATACTATTCTAGAAAGCTAAATAAAACATTAAACTTATTCATCAGTTTTAGGGAAACCATAAAGATGGTCAAAGTACCAACCTCCTTGAAAACACCACTCCCCTGCAAATAACTTTGACACATTTTGAAATGCATGCACTCCCAATTCTGTACCTAATTGGTTTTTGTTATTATTACTGAAAAAAGTAAGAAGCATTCAGTACTTACTACTGCTTCCATATCAGAAGTGTCAGTTGGAGCAAACATAGACTGAACCATAAACTTGTGTTTACTTTTCTCATTGGGATCATAATCGAAAGGCTGTAACATCACTGAGAAAGAAAATATTTCATTAGGAGGGTCAGAACTCGGGTACCAGTGCCATTTGTCATACTAACACTTGCGCTGTGGTGAAATGCAATTTCCCAGACATCTTCCAAGGAAGCAAGAAGAGATGACCCACACCTTCACTTTGCAGGGCTGCTAAGCTTCAGAAAGGCTAGGGACACATGAGGGCCAGAGAGCAGGGAGTGGCAGAGCTGGGAGCAGGGCTTAGGACGGGCCTCCTGATTCCTAGCACTAGTCTTTTGTGCTGCAAACCTACCAACAAATGTCTGCCATAAGCCCACAGAACAGAAAGCTGAGGGAAGGCCAGGGCCTGTTTTGCCCAGTAAAACATACCCAAACGATCTTTTCAGGAACCAAAGTAGAATAATTCAAGACGTTTAAGGACGTTTAAAGAACTGTTTTAGCTTCTCTCCACCCCATTTCCCGCACAGCCAATCAAGGTAATGCCTGAAATATGATTTTGCCAATAGAATGCTAGAGAATTCTCACAAGTAGGACATTCACATAGTTGAGAAAACTCAATACCAGCTCAGCACCCCGCTTTGTGCCTGAGAACCTAGTGGACCCTCGCTCAGATCCCCCAACTTCACAGCGGGAGGCGTCTTCCCACTCTGACTGGCTTCCTTTAGCCTATTTCTCAGGGTAGACTGTGAAATGACCACTTCTTTCAACAATGAAATTTGCTACAAGGCTTTGGCTAAACCAAACACCTAATTAAGTTCCCTAAAACAAAACTTTACAGGCAGCGAAAGCTGCCTATGGCCCACAAGAGCTAGCACGGATCAAGTGTTTCCATGTGCCAGAAATTGGGCTTTATCCATTATTATCTCATTTAATCCTTGTGGTGGGTACTACTGTGAGTGGGAGGAAAGTGTTACTCTAACGCCAGTTTCTCAGATGGAAACACTGAAGCACAGAAAAGTTAACCAGCTTGCCCAAGGTCACACCCTGGAGGAGCAGACTCAAGCCCAGGCAGTCTGTTTGAAGAGCTCATGCTCTCTAGCACCACCAAGGACCGACACCTGTCCTCACCGGCAGGGCTCCTGCCATCTCTCCTGCTGGGTACCACCTCGTGGTTCCCAGGCACTTCCTCTATCACCTCTCCAGTCCTGCAGGTAAAGGGCAGGTGTCGTTACCCCACATAAAGAATCTGGGGCTCCACAAAGAGAAGTAGGCTGCTTAAGATCTCAGCGTTAGGAAGCAACACCACTGGGGCAGAGGTAAGACCTGTGTCTCCAAGTGCAGCCTGGCACCCTGTCTGCCCTCCCCCCCCAGGTGTTACAACATGATCTGGACCTAGGTCACACATCCAGGCCCCATGGCAGTACTCATGGGTCCATGCCTGGCAGGGAAAAGAATCACCATCCGTCTTGGGGAAGCAGAGGCACTTTCCATCATGGTGACACAGAAGGTCCATGAAAACCTGACCTTGTGTCAGGCTGAAATGCAAAGGTGTACCTAGTCACCTGGGCAATTCTGTTGCCACAGCACGCATTTCAACACTCTGAGTTACCAGGGGACTTGCTGGGAGATTTGTTCAGGAAAAAATGTGACAAATATTAGAGTGCAAACCTTTTATTAATATGCGGCTTGTATACACATGATACCAAGCCTACCTCTACCTACCTTAAAGATTACTAAAATAAGAATGTTCCTTTTGGGTACCCAATCCAAATAGTATGACTACCAGCAAAAGGAAAAAAAAAAGATCACTTAAAAACACAAGGCCACTCTCCTTGGAATCTTCTTCTTGCAAATTTAGTGAAGGCAAGGTTTGCTCCTGCTAGCAGCTGGACTTGGAATGAATGAACTCTGGTATCACGAATCTGGTGAGCACTTTCCTACTGATGTACTCAGAACACTGTTACTCACCACAGCCTCTTTTTTCTTTAAGAGAGAGAATCCTTTTTATTTAATTTTTCATCTGGCCTTTGTTCCTCCAACACTTAGTTGTATAAGTGGTGCTGGGGTTTGAACCCTGGTCTTCACGCATTCCAGGCAAGCGCTCCATCGGCTGAGCCACTGCTCCAGCCCATAGCCTGACTCTTAACAAACGGTCGAAGCTCTGGGCTCTTCTGAGAGCGGAACTCCCAGTTTCCACCACCGAGATGTGAGCACAGAAGAACATTACAGACTCGGAGGCGCTGCTTGCTTTCCATGTGCCGGGAGCTTTCTCGGACAGCAATTGCCAACATTTTTCAATAGTCTTCGAACAACTATTCAGATAGTGCCCACTTTTAAAAATAAAGCCGGTTGAGTTTTGAGAATCTCCTGTCTCACTCGGCTGTGACAGAATCATACTTTGGTACTTCTCAGTCTGGAAAAGAAGAGAACTTTGACCCAGACTAAACACCTAGGTTTTCAGACACAGGAAGCTTTGTGGCCCCTTTTCCATTCTTTTGCCCCTTCTACTGCAAGTGAGAGAACAGCTGAGACTCTGGCCCAGACTTGCCAGGGCTCACCTTCCCCCACCTTCCTCAGCCCCAAGAGGGAAGGAAAGGAAAACGACCTTTATTAGCACCTGCCAGTTACAAGCTACCAAAGGAAGCACGTTCTCCTTAGTTCTCTCATTCAGTCCTCATAGCAACCCATCAAAGAGGCCCATGTTTCCACTAGATGAAAAGACACAGGCTTAGAAAGGCTGGGACTCCATGGCCAGCATACTGAGCAGCAGAGCCAGGGCTCTAGCCTGGTTCTGACTCCAGAGTCCGACTCCCACACCACAGTTCTCAAAGCATGATCTGCACAGACCCCAAGCTTCCTCCCACATCCCCGCCAAGTGATCCATGAAATCACAGCGATGGTCAGAATGACACCAAGACACGACACACCTTTACTCTGTGTTGCTGCCTGGACCTATGGTACACAAGCATGGGAGCTCCCAGTGCAGCCCACAGGATGGAGGCACACGGTGCTCACAACCAGGGTGCTATGAACCACCAAGCACCCTCGGTTTTAAAGAAAGCCAGTTTCACTTAAGAATGCTTTAGAAGGGGGCTGGAGCAGTGGCTCAGTGGTTTTGCACTTGCCTGACATGAGCGAGGACCCAAGTTTGAATCCCAGCAACACAAACACAACTAAGTGTCGGAGAAACAAAAATCAGATGAAAAAATAAATAAAATTGAGTCCCCCCCAGTTCTCTTGTTAAAAAAAGTTTTTGATGAAACAAGTATTATCTTACTAAATTTCAACCTTGTAGCATCTTTTTAACTCCTTCCCCTTTTTCTGTGATGCTGGTAATCAATCCTAGGGTGTTATGCATGCTAGGTAAGTGCTCTATGCCTGAGGTACATCCCCAACCCTTTGTTTTAAATTTCATTTTGAGACAGGATCTTGCTAAGGCTGACCCTGAATTTGTGATACTCCTGCCTTAGCCTCCAAAGTAGCTGGGATTACGGTCATGTGCCATTGTGCCTGGCCTTTTTAACCCTCTTTACGATGAAATAACATTTCTGCTATGCCCCAAAGTCCAAAGGCTGCTGTGGGCAGGCAGCTCTCTGGGCTGGAGCTGGACCTGGCACCTTCCCACGCACCACCCTCACTTGGAGGAACAACTGACGGACGAATGGGTCACACTCTGGTGTTTGGCACATACTCTCAAAAACAAACTAAGCAAGCCTGCCAGTTCAGGAGAATAACTCAGAGCTGTTGTTCCCAATGATAAAACCCAGGCTTTCAAGCAAAAATTATAACCATGGAAAACTTAAATCTGCCACTAAGAGCTCTCAGTTCACCAAACACTTAAGACTCTTTCAGCCATGTGCCCTGCACTCCATCCCTAGAACTGCAGAAAAAATAAGACTCTACTGGTGAATGTGATTTTTTAGATACTGCACAAGTTATATCAAAATCTGGAAGATTTTTATAACCCAGTGATCAATATTTCACAAATAATCCACAAGTGACATTACAAAATCCAGTCAAAGTGCAAGAGAGATGGATGCATTTCAGTGAAATAAAGTTCAGAAAGCTCACTCGCATGGTTTCTGATTCCACATCAAATCAGTAATAACCTTTAACAAAGTGCCACTTTCCTAGCAGCTCGGGAAGCTGAGTCAGGAGTACCCCAAGTTCAAGGCCACTTACTGAGACCCTGACTCAAAATAAAAGTAAAACAGGTTAGGGATGTGGCTCAGTAATTAAGCACCTTGGGTTTAATCCCCAGTGGCCCCAAAAAAGCTAATGCTGATATGTAATGGACTTATAGAAATTAGTAATTTTTAAATATCTCAGTTTAATTGCTAAAGATAGATAGTAATACAACCTCAAACAAAAACCTTTGAGTCTTCAATTTTTATGAGTGGAAGGGGCTCCTGAGACCAAAAAGTTTCAGCACCATTCTTCTGGAGCAAGGGCAGAGTACGCAGCCCCTTCAGGAGGAAAGCAGCTGGCTGAGTGACCCAATCAAAGTGCCACTGGCGCTGGGCACACCTCTTGGGAGAATCTGTAGTGGATTAGAAAAGGAACTAGACACAACCCAAGTCTGAGCCTCTGGGTGCACCTGGCTCAGTGCACAGAGCCCCTCACACAGCCTAGGGACCTTCCAGTAAGTGTGCATTCAGAGACCCATTGTCGCCTCACCCATAGATGTCTCCTGCACCCTTCAGCCTACTATGCCACCTGCCCGGTCACCACAGCATAGAGCTGCAAGAGTCACTCAATGGGGAAGGCTGTCAAACAGGAGTACCACCACATAGAGCAGGGTGCTGGTGGTGGCTGTCACCCTTGGGAACACGGGAGAGGGCCTTAGGCAGCAGGTCCAGCCACCCTTCTCAAGCACAGGCAAACACTGTGAGATCCAGACTAGACACCCAGGCAACCTGGCAAGGCTGTCAAGTGGCCACACTGCAAGAGCAGCAACCTCCTGGCCGCTGTGAGTGTAAGGTGAACGCTCACCCTGCCCACAGCGCTGCACGAGGAGAAGCTGTCTGCCACCCTCTGGTTCTCCTCAAACTGGCAAGCCAGAGTGGCCACCCAGACAGCGGGACAGTCTACGGACCCTGGCACCTCATCATCCGCACCCCGCTTCACCCGGTTCTAACTCACTCCAGAAAGTTTGTGCTGCAGCTACTATCGTCTCCTATCAAATTCCATTCGCTAGATCCTATTAGATGAAACTTTATGAGAACATGACAGAATAAATGTTGTTAATCGTTTGTTCTTTCAGCTCCATACATGCAAATTGTGACAGAAATTATGTACTTTTTTCCATGACAGGCTATAAAAGAGCTTCCCATTAACTTAATTTATTTCACTTGAATACCAGACACTGATGATAAAACCCTCTTAAATGAACCATCTATCCTACTTTTTAAATATATCTGCTGATGCTACATTAAAAGAAGCTCGTTACCAGGAGACAGCCTAGAGGCTGGTCATTGCTCGCCCACATGAATGCTTTGGGACACAAAGTCTGCTATATCGCGGGCTGTGGAGAGAGCTCCTGCTAGGAAAGGGCCTTCAGGGTTGTAGAACATAAGATTGGCAAGATCAGACTTTCTTCAAGAGACGAGATCAGAATACATGCTACTCGAGCATGCTGCCACTAAGAAACGGCGACCTGAAAGTACAGCACAGTCTGCTTCCAGAACTCCAGCAAGCCAGGCCTCTTCTACCTGCAGCACAAAGGCCACAAAGCAAGTGGAGAAAAGCCCCCATCACGACACACGCCACATGCCAGCAGCCAGGCCCCGTTGATCCAACTCCGGCCGGACTCCTCATGTCCCCTCATTCTGTGGCACCACCTAGCATTTCCCTGTTCATGCTCCCTACCCTATTCATACCTCGAAATCACCCCTTTGGGGGCTTCCTCCACTAACCTTGGGAGGAGATGGTCCCCTGCTTTGGCATGTCAGAATCACCTGGGGAACCTGCTAACACCCGGCAAGACCCCACCTCCAGAGCTTCGGAGTCGGCAGGGCTGGGCTGCTTCCCCAAGCTCCAAGCCCTGCTGCACGCCCTGCACCTGGGTTCTTCGGACTCCTCTGGCACAGGAGGCCCCTGGGCTCCCCACGGCATGCTCCCTTTCTCTCAGTTAGCCTGGGACGAGCACTGGCTATTGTGGCAGCTCCCGCTCAGCTGAAAAGCTGCACACTTCCTCGTGGACTGTTGGTTTGCACCTTCTTCCTTTCCAGTATTCAAGGTGCTCCTGAATCGTGCTCCCTCTGGAAATCTCCTGGGAGCTCCAAGAGAGGAAGCCTCCCCACTGCTCCCCCAGCTGGCTTCTCTTCTGTCCTCTTTCCAGTCACTCTCTCCTCCACGGGGCCACACATGGCTGTGGTCTTCCTACCCTGTCTCCCCTCACTGGCTCTCTCTCACACGCAGACACATCAAAAGCCACCTCTGCAACTGCACTTACGGTGTCATGATGAGGTCACCACTCCTCTTTTTTCTTTTCTTTTCTTTTTTTTAAGAGAGGAGGACAGAGAGAGAGAGAGAGAGAGAGAGAGAGAGAATCAATTTTTATTGAGTTTTTCACATGGCTTCCATTGTTCTGACACTTATTTATGCAAGTGAGTACTGGGGTTTGAACCAGTGTACTCACGCATGCCGGGCAAGCGCCGTAACCAGTGAGCCACTGCTCCAGTCCCACCACTCCTCTTTTTTGAAACTAGTCAAAGACAAGCAAACACCAACCAGAGCTCCTAGTCAGCAAGACTAGCAAGGGGACACAATTCTAGCCTAAGCAAAGGAGCCCAACATTTCAGTTAGACCGGAGCCCTTAACGTAAGCCAGTAGATTATTCCTTTTAGGGTTCTCAGAACGCTGAAATCTTGGCTCCATTCCAGTGCCCCTGCCTATTCAGGGATCCACACATAGAACTATGCATTCAGCAAGAAACAATTAATTTTACCTACCTATAAATAAATTAACAATAAGTTGTCTTGTGTTCTATGCGATCTCCCAGCTGTGAAAGCTGTCTTAGATAGTAAGCTCCTCATAGTCTGGTTGATCCATCTATGCAGACATCAGTGCAGAGGCCCCCGCTTTGCCCAGCATCAACAGGCAATGAGGCAGACTATCCTCAGAACTGGCCACACCATGTGGCTCACTCGTTCCTTTTTATAAATACCTTTCTCAATATAAATCTTTCCCACACACTTTCCTGTCTCATGTACCTTAAGAATGGAATACAAGACAGACTCTGGTGGCTCTTGTGTTGTCACTATGCACCCTCACTGCACACTGCGTACCACCGCAGCAAGACTTGCAAGCCATGCCTCTGGGAATGCCCAGCTGAACCACGAGGAGCAAGCCCCCAGACCCCACTGTGCTTCTGAACTCACCACCACTGGGATTTCTGGGTGCCTCAGGCAGTCCCCACCCTCTGCTGCACTGTCACAACTGTCTTTCAATGCACCCCGTTCCCTTCCTTCTGCGAGGAGCTGGGGACTGCCAAACGGGAGCAGTGAGTCTTAAATAAGAGCCAACAAATCAAGGCTTGGGGCTGGGGGCACAAGGGCAGAAGCCTGGGAGGACCCAAGGAAGGGATGTCACTCCTGGCTGCTCAGGAGCTCTGGAGACTCCACAACTCAGTCCCCCTGGGAGCCGAAAGCCCCTTCTGGTAAAGGAGGCCTCATGTACCCGACCAGTCATCTTGATCACCACCTTTGAAGATATGAAGAATAGACTGTGACATGTTCATTAAAAATGAAAAATAAGGTTCTTCCTAAGAAGCCTGAATATTATTGTATACTTTGAAGTTTTTTCTTTCTTTTTTCTTTTGGTACCAGGGATTGAATCCAGCCAGGGGTGCTTTACTACTGAGCCACATCCCTAGCCCTTTTTATGTTTTGATTTTGAGACAGGGTCTCGCTAAGTTGCTTAGGGCCTTGCTAGGTTGCTGAGGCTGACTTTGAACTTGCAATCCTTCTGCCTCAGCCTCCCGAGTCGCTGGAATTACAAGTTTGTGGCACCATGCCTGGCTACACTTTGAAAATCTTTAAAAGCACCAATTAAGCTGAATTTTTGTTGGTAATTTTCTTTAAGTCAGAATCTAATCTGGAGAAAAAGATTAAAGACATCTTTTAAGTCTGAATGTGAGTCGTTCCTATCTAAGAATAATAAGCCCAGTTTGTGAAAAACATTTATAAAAAGGTCATGCTTATCAGACTTCCAAAACACAAGCCGGAGCAAGAAGAATGCCGCTGTGAGGAAGCTCCAGCGCCAGCAGCTCTGTGGTGCGCACCAGCTGGCTGACTGCCCAGCCGCTTTGTCTGCAGGCTTAACCGCTTTTACTCTGTCACTAATCACTTGAAAGCTGCAATCCACAGTTGGCTGGTCCGGGGCCACCAAACAGCTACATTAAACTGAGTCAGCAGAATCTTAAGAGGACTAATCATTAATTGCAGTAATACCCAATTGCATTGACTGACCAATGTGTCCACCCAGGAGGAGTTGCTGATATTCATTCTTTTCCTGGGATTTTACTAGAAGAACTTTATCTTCAAATGTGACTAAGAAGCGTGCTGAGAAGTCCATGTGTCAGGAAGGGACACTGCTCCTTCATTCTCTAAATTCTTGTTGAAAACATAGATCCCGACACTGGGAAATTTATGCTTGTCTCTTTAACACACTTTCAACTCCCAGGGCACACTTAGTAAAGTGTGTCTGTACCTAAATATTGGTATCTCTAATGACTTTTTCCAATGCCCCTCCACACACAGATATTTTGCATTTCTAATTTGCTTGGTACACAGGCAACCAATGTGCATAATTGAACTGCAAATGGAAGCGTGCTTGCTACTTTAGTGAAATTAGAATTCAGTGAAGGTTATAAAAATATTAAACTTACTATCATATTACAGGAAGCATAAGCATTTGTGATGGGCCTATGATTTTACCACTTCACCTGCTGTACCCGCTGGCAAACACGGTTTGGAATATTAATGGAAACCCCCCTCATTATTAAACTGCAGTATTAAAAAAGAAAATATTCTAGCAGCTTACCACAAAGGCATCTTCAGAAATTATCTACCTTTAAAATATTTTCACACCATATAGTTCAGAAAACAGACTTAATTTTGAAAAGAGAACAAACAGGGAGACCCCCCATCGCCTCACACAATTCATTAACTCAAAAAGTTCTATCTTCCCTGCATCTGAAGTCTCTGGGGGAAATCCAATCTCCCCTCCTGCAATCTCCATTTCAGTGTGCCTATTTTGCTGAGGTCCAGATTTGAATAATTCAAAGCCGGCTCTAGTGGTGATGCATATCGAGGAGTAAGGGCACAAACCAGGGCACTCTGGGCCATTACTGCAAGCAGGGAGTACCTGCACTGCTCGCCCACTGTGCTGCCTCACACCACAGGTGCAGACTCCAGCGGGGGCTACTGAGGAATGCCACAAGGACAAAGGAAGGCCCACAGGCCAGGATGATGGGACCACCTCTTTGGGAAGGCCGCACTTTACATTCTGCTGACACGAATGTCAGATACTGCCTCTGTCCAACTGTCTCTCCACCACCTGAGTTTGTAAAAGGGAGATTTTCTTTTTCAAGGACCCAGTAAGTTAAGCGATTTGCCATGTACTGAACAAATCAGCACAACAGATCAGAGCCTGAACTTCTGAAGCAGAATGCAAGATCCTTTGGGTATCAGGCTCATCTGAAAGATGAGAAGAGCTTAGAAGGTATGGCTTGAAGGACACCTGGCTCTGCCTGTCACATGCACATCTGCATGCCCTCTAACAGCCTCAGCCTCTCTGGCCAGCTCCCTCCCTGGGCAGTGTCATCATCACCATCCTCCTCCCCACCTACCTCCCTCCTCAACTTCCTCCCTTCCTCCTCCATTCTTAAGAGAAGGATTTACAGCCTTCCTTAATAGCTAGCACACCCCCAGGGCTTTCAGAAAGGGGAGGAATGCACTTCTCATGTCCTTTCAGGCATGCTGTGACATTCTGTGTGCTAAGCAGGGCAATGCTGGCAGTATTTTAAATTGATTTGATGAGCACCTTTTTATAAGTCATATTTGAAAAATTTCTAGTGGCTTTTCATTACAAAACAAATGCACATTATAGAAAGAAGAAAAAATATTAACTTATTCTAAAAATTAAGAAAGGCCCATAAATTTATAAAAATGAGATTCACTTATTTCTAAAAAGGCAATTCAAATATCATACAATCCATCTTTAACAAAGCCTAGTGAGTGTTGGTGACGGCTGGTGGAAGGAACTATGCGATTCCACTCCAGAGCCATGCTTCCAGTCAAGCAGAGTCTGTGGGTCCCTGGCTCTGAAAGCCGGACACCATTCTTGGTTTCATGATGAGAAAGACAGAGCCCACGGGTGGCTAGCAAGCTGCCCTCAGGCCATCTGCACACAGAAGAGCACAGCTGAGCTTCTGCTAGCATCGGCAAACTCTGAGCAGAGCATGGTAAGCACAGTTGGCCGTGCGGGCACCAGGAGGAGGGAAGGCCGACCTTTGTGTAATCGGCACTGCCTGTCCCCCGCTGCCTCCATTTCCTGGGGACATTCCCTCTCCCAAAGGAACCTGGAAGCTCTGACACACCAGTGTTGTGACAGACAGCTGCACTTCAAGCAGATCCCTGGCAAGGACAGTGCTAATGAGCATGTCTAGTAAGGGACTAGTGGCCCTTGGGACTAATCTTCTTCCAAAGTGGCAAGGTGGCTCTGGAAGTGTGACAACTCTGGCTGACTCAGACTCACTTCAACTGCTTTTTTTTTTTTTAAGGGAGATAGGGAGAACAAGATAGAAAATCAATTCTATTTATTTTTTCATCTGGCTTTTGTTTCTCTAACACTTAGTTGTGTATGTGGTGCTGGGGTTTGAACCTGGGTCCTTGCACATGCCAGGCAAGCTCTCCAACTGCTGAGCCACCATTCTAGTCCCTCAACAGGTTTTCTTCCCAAAACATAATCAATTTCAGATTCATTTTTAAGAGGGGCCACCCCCTAACTCTGGACCAGGACACTCAGCTTCAAACACCAACTCGGCCACTAATCATAACTGTGACCCTGGATGACTTCCTCTGTGCCCTGCACCCAACTTTCTTATCCACAAAGAGAAGGCCATAACCACAGAATCTTGGCCTTCCTGAAGTAGTTAATGATAAATTAAAATAAATACTCAGAGGTAGTTATTTAAAAATTCCTCTGATACATGAAAGACAGATGTTTCTGAAAGAGATATACATACACACATTTATATTTAGCCAGAAGACAAGCCCACACTGTACAACTATCCACTGAGATAAATTTATTCAGAAAACTATACTGCTTCCCCCATGTTTACTTTGGAAATTGGCAATTTTTGTCTACAGACAACCCTACTCAAATGGAGGGATGAAGTGTTTAAAAGAAGGAAAAAAAGATTTCAGTTGTCCTTGATTTCATCAGAAAAACTGAAGCCACACAGACCCCCAAGGACCCAGAGATGCAAGCTCCAGGATGCCCTTTGTCTAGTATGCCGCAGTTCAGCAGAGCATGAGGTTTCAGAGCCTGACAAAATGGGCCACACCTTGAGTCTGTCACTTGTCAACTTCATGAGCCCAGGACTACCAGTCTTCTTGTCGGCAAAATGGTGGTAACAATGCACATTGTCTCAGGGCACAAGACAAAGGTGACCCACAATACACGCAGGGCCAGTGAAGAGGGACCTCGACCAACACTGGCCTCCACCATCCTGACTACTCCTGGACAAGAAGCTGCTTCCAGAGCCCAGAGGAGGCTGAGAGAGAACCCGTAGGGAGAGCTGGTGTGGGAGGGCCATAATGAGACACCAAAGGATGTGGAGAACAAGAGTGCAGAGGCGACCAGATAATGAAACACCTTGTGTCTTTCCAAAGAGGCGAATCATTTTCTTTCAGGTGTCAAACGAATAGCCAAATGTATCACAATCAAAATCTATAATGGAAAAAGCCAGACGGGCACTCACATCAACTGAACGGTAGCATCTAATGATGCCTCAGCCTCTGTGACACTGAGTCACCTGGCATTTAAAAGATAAATACACACTCTCCCCCATCGCTCCCTCTTAGATCCAGAAGTTCTAATGAGCTCAAAGTTTTTTCATTTCTAAAAAAGAGATGTGAACTCTAACCATCACTTATACCTCCTTAATTCTCAAATCCAATTCTCAATTCGGGGACTTTTCCAGCATCTTTTCAAAGCTGGACTTCAGACAATGTATGCATTCTCAGACAGAGCGAGGGAAGCCCACCACACACGCACAAAACTTACACCCCGAATATATTCCAATTTCTTCAGCCCTCGTCTCCCTTAGCTTTTCACAATCAGTAAAGTGCAGTTACCAATCATTGGAAATGACATGGGCTTAATGTCAGAAATCATTTAGCTTAAATAAGAAAATAACTCCATTTAGCTTTCTCCCACAAAGTAAAATTAAGTTTGTTTAGCCCTTTTTTATTTATTGCCAAAGGGCAGATTTAATTTCAAGGCAGTGAAAGCCAAACTCATTCTGAAGTAAAGTCTAAAGTTACCACTTCAATTTTGCTCTAACTATTGAGGCACAAAGGCTATAAGCATTAAAACAAAGAGGAATTAATTATGGAAAAATAAAAGCTCTCTAATCAGGGAGGAGGGCTGGAGAGGTGCAGAGAAGCCCAGGATGAGCACGGCGCTACCCTGTGGGCCCCCAATTTAAGAAATCCCCCTGGCTGCAGGGCTTCCAGGTCTCTCGACTCCAGACTTACCTGAGACATTGACAGAGGCGCCTGCATCAATGATCCCGCTGTTGGGCCGCACGCAGTACCTACGAGGTGCAGTGGTCTTCACTTTAAAGCACACATTTCGGTCTGTTGGGTTGCCAAGCTTTAGGTTGGTGGTGACGACATCGGTGAAGGGACCTGTGGACAGAGACAGACACTGACTGGGGAATCTTGTGAACAAAGTTTAGCAGGACAGACTTGTTTACAGCAGGCTGGATATGGAATAGAGCTGAAGGAGGACCCACCGGGCAGAACTCTTTCATTAACATGTCAGTGGTGGAAGAGCTAAGCAAGAGCTGGGGAAGCAGCAGCAGCTGGTTCACCACGTTCTCCCCAGGACCTGGGCAAGGCTCACACATAGCCTCTCGCTGAAACCTCATGACTGTCTGCATAACCACTGCTGTTTTAAAGACAAGAGGAAGGCAGACTGCTTGTCCCACTTTCCCACTAGTTAGGGTAGTTAGGGTGTGAAATCTGATGGCCTGTATCCAGGCCAGCTCTGAGCTAAACACTCATTTCCTCAGTAACAAGATGAAATCTAGCAGGGAGTGTGCAAAAGACTGGCCTTGGGTTCCAAATGATATCAACAACAGAGTGTGCCAAAAAGAGCAGATATAAGAAAGGCTCAGCAGTACAGCACTTGCCTGGCATGCAGTCAGGTTTGAACCCTAGCATCACATACACAACTAAGTGTTGGAAAAACTAAATCCAGAAGAAAAAGTAAATAAAACTGAGTCCCTCTCTCCCGTCCCCCATAAAAAAATAAGTAAAATAAAAATAGGAAGTCTTTGGGGGGTTAATGTCTATAAACACAGCAGCCCCTAGCAACAGCAGCCAGAAAAGTTAGCAACATCTTAGGCTGTGCTGAGATGTGCAGAGCCCTGCTGGGCAGCCCACACCTGAAACGCCACACTTGGTTTAACTACCCAGGCGACTGAAGAATGAAACAGAGCTCCATGCCCTAAGGATATTTTTATTACTATTATTTATTCATTTCCTACTTTATTAGTTTTTTTAATTAAAAAAGTAAAATATGCTTCTTAAAACAAACCAAACAATAAGAGATGTATAACGATGTCCCCTGAGGTAACTGCTGGCACCATCTGGGAGCCGCTGGCACATCATTCACGCTCACACAGCAGCATGCACGTGCCACACACACACACACACACGCACAGTGGGGAGTAGCAAAGATGAGAACATGCCACTCACACTGCTCTGAAACCTTCTGGCTTCCCCTCCAGTGGACATCTGGTCACATAGCTTACTAAGGATTTGGGTGGAGGAGCTGAACTACAAGAACTCACAGGCGTTGAACACAGGAGTCCCACCTTTCCTCTAGGCAGGTTTTCACCCTGACTTTACATTTACAAGAACGCAGGGCATGAGAGTGGAGAGGAAGAGCCAATAAGGGCATTCAAATTTGTGCTTTGAAAATTTCACTAAGGTTCTAAGCTCTTGAGGACAAGGGGTATACATGACCCACACCTGTATCCTTAGCACTGTACCTGGCATCGAGAAGAGGTCTTGATACAGAGATGGATGGACAAAGAGGAACAGTTAGATAATGAGATGAATGAACACATGGACAAGCAGCGCTGGATGGATAGGGAAACAGACAGAGAGATGGATAGACAGAGAGATGGAATGATGGCTAGAATAGAGGGATGGAGAGAGATTTTTTTTTCCCCAAGAAGGAAACTACCTGTAGATTATCTCCTACAAAAATTAAAATCTTAGGCTGGCTTCCTCCAGAGGTGCTCATAGTATGAAAAATTGATTTGATATGGGCTCAACTTAAATTCAAATTAAGAAATCAATAATGGTGGACAGGAAGAAAGGAAAAGGGACTCAATTCCAACATCAAATAAACTACAGACAGTTCTGCTACACAAAAACACAAATTTGTCCAAAAGTGATTGATGAGCATATTAGGGGGACAATCTGAGCATAAAATTATTTTCACATTTGCTTATGCATAATTTTATCTTCCAGAAACCCTGGATGAACACAGAAACTGCACCCTGAACTTGCTGCGCAGAAATGCACTAAGCACACACCCACTCACCCCATGGGCACCAGCCACACCTGTGCTATACCTTTCCCTCTTGGCTCCAGGCACCCATCCTCCCTCCACATCACAGAGCGCACAGGTGGCAACTCTTCTGACACCACATCCACAGGTGGACTCTAGGCCCCTTGGCAAAGTGCCGTGTTGACCGACCGCGGTATTTACTATCCCTCTCTTTGCGTATGGACCACCACTGTGATCCTGAGTGATGTATACCTAGCCCTGCTCCCTATCAGCCCTGTGATGTGGACGTGGAATCACAACAGAACTGACAGAACTACCAGCTCACTATCTATGCAGGGGTTACTTATACGACGCATTCTCATTCGGAGGGCAATATCACTGTCAAGGAATAAATACTCTGAAAGAATCTCTCCACTTGTCTACCTCTCCATCTCTGGCCCTCAGGACCCAGCTGGAAGCCCTGAGAGAATGCTTCCTGAAGGGTTAGGAGGCAGAGAGACTCCAGCATTTCATCTTAGCTGCCAATTCCATCACAAACAACCCTCTCTACATCCGCACGGGAGCACAGGAGGAAAGGTGCTCAGTGGCCCAAGGGACTTTGTGCTACAGTGAGAGGCAGATGCTGACAACGCTGCAACCTGTAGCAAGTGCTTGGCCACCACAGAGAAACAGGACAGGGTCCAGGTCCTCCTCCTAATCCATCCTCAGACTCATGCAGTCTGACTTATAAGGAAGGTGAAGAAAGTCTGACCCCCATCAAGTCTCTGTTTGCTCAAAGTGATGAACACTTCAGGAAGCACAGGCTACAAACAGAAGAGCTGAGCGCAGCTCTGACTCCAGGGCTGGAGAAAGCCATGAGGCCTGCCAGGCTACAGGGCGCACGGCATCCCTGCCCTCACATTCTCATGTGGAGCAGCTCGAGCAGCCCCACAGTGCTGGAGAGGAGGAAAGTGCACCCACACCCTGTGACACCGGAACAGCACCCTGTCCGGCCTCATCTGAATGGGACTCGACACCATCAGGTCTCAGAGTCAGATGGAAGCCTGCCTCAGGACTCGGAGGGCCTTCAGAACGTCAGGAATTTCCACTGGATTCCCCCCGGAGACGCGCATGCTTGCACCGTGGTGGGAGTCAGGAGGCCTGCAAGTGTCCAGTGTCCCTCCCCGACCCCCTCCTGAAGCCAGGTGGGAAACCTGGGCTCAAGTGCTTGCTCCTCTCAGCTGTTTGTGGAAATCTCCCCCGTTAATCTATTACATAGCAATCTAAATGGTGTTTCACCTCATATACGTCACAAAAAAGGTAGAGAAAATTATTAAAAGCCAGCAAGTTTATAATAATAAGCAAGATAAAACAATACCCCATACCTTTCCCTTAACAGTCAATCCTGGAATTTCTTGGGCTTTCAAAAGTACTTATTTGTAAAAATGTGGAGGGCACTATGCTGATACACACACAACGGAACAATATTCCTGCTAAAAAAGAGAAGTCCCATGGGTAAAAATTAAGAAATGTTTACCCATCCAGCCCTCCTCTACCCACTCCGGGCAATTTACTCTAAGAATTTTATTGAAAATAAATTCTATCCAATTTGAGTAATTACAGGAGATAAACCATGCTAGTGTTCTCCTTTTCCCCTGTATTAATGAATTAGAACACACAAAAACCTCAATAAAAATGATGTAAAGGCTTATGAACATCATTCAGACTTTTATCAGTCACTTTCATTTCATAAAACTGCCATTTCCATTAAGGCATTATGTAAAAAATGGGATTCTACTATACAAACATGCATATTTATCACCAATGAATTTAAACATTGCTTATAAAGTACAAAGTCAATTTTACAAATGAAATCTCCTTCAAAAGTTAGAATTTGTTCTTTTAAGAGATGAAAAAAATTATTTGTGTCTCCAGTACCGCAATACATACATTTAATTTTTTCCTTCTAATCTTCTGTTCCTTATTTCAAATAATGTCTATGCAAAACTAGAAACTAAGCTGAATGCAGTGGCATATGCCTGTAATCAGGAGGCTGAGGCAGGAAGATTGCAAGTTTGAGACCAATCTCAGGAACTTAGTGAGCCCTAAGGAATTAATGAGCCCTGTCTCAAAATAAAATATTAAAAAAATGACTGAGGATGTGGATCGGTGATTAAGCATTCCTGGCTTCAATCCTCAGTACAAAAAATAAAAACAACAACAACAAAAAAAACCCCTAGAAACTAAGCATCTAAAAAATATGAAATGGAAGGTAAATAAATCAAACCCCAGCACCACATACACAACTAAGTGTCCAAGCAACAAAGGCCAGATGAAAAATAAATACAACTGATTCTCCTCTCTCTCTCTCTCTCTCTCTCTCTGAAAATATAAATAAAGCAACATAAATTTGAGAGATATTAGAAACATGCTTTGAAACTTTAGTCTTCTTTTTAACAATCTGAATAGTGTTCTTTATGCCCCATATTATGCATAGGTTGACCTATGAAAATTTATTTGATGCTGAAAAAGATGCTCCTGGAACAGAATTAGTTGAATCAGCTCGCAACACGCTCCAGTGTCAGATAGAGCAAAGCAGTGAACTGTGCGCTCTCTCCCTGTCTCTCTACTGAAAGGGAGAGATGAGAAGCTAGTCTCCTAAAATAAAACTCCTGCTCAGCCAAGATGATGAAAAGACAAATGGGCCACAGATTGGGAGAAAATATTTGCAAAAGACATATCTGATAAAGCACCGACAACCAAAATATACCAAGAACTCTTAAAACTTAATAAGAAAATGAACAAGCTGATTGAAAAACGGGCCCATGATATGCATAGAAACCTTACCAAAGATGTACAAATAAGCACGTGAAAAGATCCTCAAAAATCACATCACCCATTCCAAGTTGAAAGAACAATGCAATGCTACTACACAATATGAGAATGGCCAGAATCTCAGAATCTAAAACACGGACAACACAGAGGCTAGCAAGGGTATGAAGGAAAAGGAGTTCTTGTTTTCTCCTGGCAAAAATGCAAAATGGCACAGTCCCTCTCAAAGAGTTTGGCAGTTTCTGATAAAACTAAACAGAATTCTACCATACAATCCTGTAATCACTCTCCCTGATATTTACCCAAAAGAGTGGAAAATGACTACAGATGTTTGTTTACAGCAGCCTTATCCAGAACTGCCAAACCTTGGAAGCAAATAAAGTGTCCTTCAGTTGGTGGATATGAACTGCAGGGCATCTTGACAGTGGAGCAGCACACAGCACTAAAAGAAAGACACCACTGAGCCAGGAAAAGACATGAAAGGACACCAAACGCATATTCCTATGTGAAGAAAGTCTGGAAAGGCTACTTCCTGCACGATGACACTGCATTACATGCTGGAGAAGATCAAACTATGGAGCCAATAAAATGACTAGGGGCTTATGGGGTGTAGGGAGCAACAACAGCAAAAGCAGAGAGTGCTCCAGGAGTGAAAACGCTCCTATAGTGGTGGATCCAGGTAACTACCCGCTTGTCCTAAGCCTCAGAAAGGCAGTGACTGCAGTGCAGACTATGGACACTGGGTAATGACGTGTCCACGTAGGTCCAGCAACTGTAACCAACATAACACTGCTGTGGGATGCTGATGGCGCAGCAGGATATTTATGTTGGGACAGGGTACTGGGTGTTGCGGAATTCTACTTTCTGCTGTGAACTGAGAACCACTCTAGAAAATAGTCAATATTTCTTAAAAAAAAAAAAAAAGGAGAGGAAAAAGTGGCCTTTTATATTAATTCACTTTTTGTAGTGCCCTCCAACATTTCTGATATCAAGTACTATTGAGATCTTGAAAATATGAAAGTATATAAGTGAGTGGGTTGGTGTGAACGCACAAGTCAACAGCAAGGAAAAAGACACTCTACACAGATTGCTTCTCTTCCTTTTCTGGAGCTCATGAAATTCTGGTTACCAATACATACCCTTCCTTTGCAACTGATCTCCTCATATAGCTACAATATTTGAAACTTACACTACGTGTGTTACCAAATAAGTTAAATAACAATTTGATATATACTCTATCAGGTCTCAGGCTTTCCAGATATAAGCTTAAAGTTATTAGCTTCAAAACAGCTTTTACCACTCTACATAAAAAGAGCTGTGTTATTTTACATTCTTGCAAACACACAATCTCTCTCCTTTTCACAACTCCTCCAAAAAACAAGCTTCCATATTTCACATCAACTGTACAAAAACTACCTTCTGGGACGGTGATAACTTGTCTACAGATGCTGATGACTTTTGGTGGATTTTGCTAGGACAGAGAAAGGCTCTGGAGGCTTCAAAATGATGGCCTCTATGCATGGAGTGTACTAACGTAGAAGACATGATGGGCCCAAAAGTCAAATCTTGCTTGTCTTGCAGACGTGTTTATGCTCTGGGAGTCTATTTTCATTACAAGGTATCCTACTGCCTTCTGCTTTCCCCATCCATCTGCAGCACCCCAATGCCCACCTTCTTCTGTTTACGTAAGTCTGTCCCTTCTGGACTGACAACTCCGTGAACACAGACATATCTGTCTCTCTCATTCACACGGATCACCACTTCTGGACACAGAACAGATGCTCAATTTATCTGCTCAAGGAAGGGATGGCCAGGCCGGGCTTTACCCGAGGTCCTGCTTTTCATGCAGACGTCCTTACATCAAGTCCAGGCTCCTGACACCTCCGCTTCAGTATGTCCACCCATTCCAACCTCTGCATAAGGCAGACTCTTCATGTTCCTTTCCTGACTGCAAGCCCAAAAAGGGCAACACACATAGGGAGGGACTCCATGGCATGGGCTGCCTGAATGGCAGGCTTCTTCACTGCTTCCTCATTCCTTCTTTTAAGAGATAAAGAGAGAGAGAGAGAGAGAGAGAGAGAGTGTGTGTGTGTGTGTGTGAGAGAGAGAGAGAATCAATTTTATTTAGTTTTTCATCTGATTTTCGTTGCTCCAACATTTGTTGTGCATGTGGTGCCGGGGTTCAAACCTGGGTTCTCGTGCATGCCAGGCAAGAGCTCCAACCACTGAGCCACCGCTGAGCCACCGCTGAGCCACCGCTGGCAGCCTCCAGGTTCCTCTTTTCTAATGCTGCTGCTTGCCCTATAAACATGACTGCCTCTCTAAACTTGAATCTGAAGTCGTTTTGAATTTGTGCTGAAAAGTACTAAAACTATTCATCACTTGCATCTATAATGCCTTCATTATAAGTATTCGTAATATTTTTTAACATGCCCCCTTTCTAAAGCATGAAATAAAGGTATCATAGTAACAGATGTTCAAAGGGGGTGAGCTCCCAGATAACCAAGAGTTCAAGAGTAAGGCCACTGGCTGGGCATGGTGGGGTATGCCTGTAATCCCAACTACTTGGGAGGCTGAGGCTGGAGAAATTCAAGCTCAAGGCCTGCCTGTGCAACTTAGTAAGACCCCATTTCAAAAAAAAAAAGAAAGAGAGAGAGAGAGAAGAAAAGAGTAAGAACATTGGAGAAGTTGGGGTTTCAAGAAAATCTATTTTCTTGATTGAATTGGTAGCTCACACATTAAATCAATGCTTTGGAAACAAAAATAAAGTTTTGCAACCAATTGGTTTGCTTAACAGCAACCAATGTGCTGTTAAGAACTTAACAGCACACACTGTATTCCAGCATATCAGCAAAAAGTCAAATTGCACCGTTCTTATTTTGAAATAACACATAAAGAACGCAAAGAGACACAAATTTTCCTGAAGAAATCTAAGAATGCAAAGTGCTCTACATGAATGAAGCACCCTTCTTTACAACCTCATGAGATGTCCAGCTGCTGGGAAACCCAATACCCAGCACCCAGTATGAGAAAGCAGCACCAAGAACTATCACCGATGCCGTAGCCGTCTAAGGTACATCTAAGGCTGTGCTGGACCTGCCTGCTCGGTTTGCTAGTGTTCCAGGCTCTGCCAGAGCAGAAGTAACACTTGGTCTGCGATCACCTGCACAGTGGGGAACTAGATCACAAGCCACTACCTTGTGGTTGAGAAGATTCAGCAGATGAAAGTGGAAAGCTACCTGAAAAAGACGTGATGCTAGAGGGACAGCCTGAGAACTACCTGCAGCTTGTATGAAAGATAAATAATTAGTATTCCAAAGATATAAAGAACTCTTACTTCTAACACGTATGCTAAATTCCTCTGAAGGAACACGACACAACGATGCAGAAGGATGAGTTGGATCCGTATTCCCACATCCAATGGGTCTCAAAGGCATGTTAAGTGGTACACACATCGTGACACTTCATTAAGGGAAATGGTTCACACTGAACTCCTCTGGGAGCAAGGACAAGCAGGGCGTGTGAATGGGCAGACAGGAAGCACAGACGCCTTTACATTATTCATGAAGCTTTCTTTACTCATTTCATTAAAGAGATTTTAAATTAGGTAAGCACCTTGTTAACGTTCAGTTACTCTGTATTTGGGCATTTATCACACCATCTGTATACTTCTATACTAAAGTTGTCCCACACAAAGAAAGCTACTTGTAGACATGTGAGGTCCAGATGACATTTTTCTGAAAAATCTTCTCGCCTCAACTGCCCTGTACATACAAAAACACTGGCATTCTGACCTTGGACTGTTGAAAACCAATAAGCCAACAATGATAGTTATTGCCACGTAATGTGTAAAAATCGAGGTTAACATTTAAAATATTTTTAGCAAAGACAAACCCACATCTACGATTTTGACGAAAGCTATTTTATTAACTTAGAAGACTAGAAGTCTTCACTCGTCTAAAGTTAAACACTGTGGTTCTTTAATGTATGAGATTTTCCTAAGTAGGAAAATGGTGAGCATCACTGAGAGTACAAGCAGCACATATCCAAACTACATCTGAGGCAGAAAAAGTTAGGCAGTTCAGTGTAGGCAGAGCAATGCGGGTTCATAAGGAGATCATCTTTTCCGAGAAGGCAAAGACATCCCCGAAAGATAATGAGGGTCTGATAAGATAGGGCCAGATGCAGACAGTCCCTGCTGCTAAGCAAGGAACCACAATCTTTCTTGGCGCCTAAGGCATGGACCAAAGAACCTAATGCATGGATCAGAGACTGGACCAGAATTCCCAACGCCTGTACAGGGGCAGGGAAGCAGTGACCAATCCAGGAGAGGTTGTCATGTAAAAGGGGCAAACCTCACTGCCTCATCGGCTTTGTCCCCTTCCCCCACTCTGGGGGAAGGCTGCTCTTTTCCCTATGCCTTACTTTCTATGCTTTCTATAATAAAACTTGTCTACTACGCTTGCCTCGGTGTCCCTCTGTTTCATTCTTCAACTCCGAGAGGACACGAACCCAACATCCACATCACCGGCATCACATCCAGCACTAAGATTACAGTGCACAGCTGAAGATTATTCACAGGTGAATATGAGGTATCAGCTCCAAAAGGATCTGAATTTAATAAACTGAATGTTTTCAATGCACAATCTTCATTCCATTAACTAACAAACATCTAGTACTCCATTTAAAAGACAAAACTTTGTGATTACAGTAATCACAAAAACAAGCAAAAAGACAAACTATATTCGCCTTTAAATAAAATTCTACCAAAATACAAGAACAGCAAACATGGTTCATTTCTGACACAAACCAAGAAGCATGGACATAGACATCTGCCCAAGGTAAAGACAGGAGTGATAAAAACAGCAAAGGACCCTGATTTCTATGGTTATAGCTACTATTTTACTACAACTGAGTTACAAATTATCAGTTCAAGGGCTGGAGCTCAGGAGTTGGAATGTTTGCCTGGCGTGTTCAAGGACTTGAGTCCAACCCCAGCACCACATACACAACTAAGTGTGGGAGAAACAAAGGCCAGATTGGGAAAAAAAAATGTGATTCTTTCCTTCTCTCTTCCCCTCTCTTAAAAAAAATTTATATATCAGTTCAAGTTAAGGGCACACTGTCAGCCTCAGCAGAAGTGCAAACTTCTCTAAAGTGCTCACGCCCTCTTTAGTGGAAGTGGGAGAGGAGACAAGACACCACACACAAGTCAGCACCACTCAGCTCAAGCCAGACAAGAACAAGAGAGCACACTCAGCACTCCACCTCTCCAGGACAACTGGAATTTTCAATTTGTGAACAAGGAGAAGGAGCGGGAATGTGGTTTATCAGTTAGTGTAATCTGGTCTGGTTTCCTTTCAACAGACAACTGAAGTGGCTATACCAGTGAAAAGAGATTATCAACCAGGTCAGCAGCTTCTTAAACAAATTCAACAAGAGGCCAAGGCCAGGGGGAAAGGCTGCAAGACTTGGATGAAAAATATCTTCTATTTTCCCTTTCTCGGCCTTTGGAAATTATGCTCATTCTTCAAAGTGCTGTTCAAATGCCTTCCATTTTGGAAAGGCTTACCTAATCTCTCCAGCTGGAAGAAACAATTCCTTCCTCTACCATGTTCCAACAAAAAGATGCTGGTTTTCAAATTGGTGTCTACAGGCAGGCCTCTCTCGAGCTCCCATCTCAACCCCCCACCTCTCCCTCACACGTCCTGAGCACCTCACTTGTTCCAGGCCACATGGCAGGTGGAATCCCACTCTCCTCCCCACACTCACCACTCCCAGCAGCCTGGGCCCACAGCAGCTGCCCTTGTCCCCACTCTCCCTCACTCAGCCATTGGCCCATTCTGTGCTGCTACTTTTAAGACGTTTGGACTGAGTGTGCAGCTCGCTACCTTCTTCCCACTACCCTTGCCCTGTCCATGCCATGGTCTCTCTCTCTCAGCCTGGATCACTGCCATAGCCACAGCCTCCACACATACCAGCAGCCACAGATCTCTCGGAGCCTACTTTGCCCACAACTGCCCCATCTTTTTAAAAAGACTCCTGCTCAAATCGTCCACTTCTCCCAATGTTGCAACACAGCCCAAAGCCTTCTCAATGCCTGCCTGCCTACTATAAGGTTCCTGCCCTCTCCTTAGAGTTCATCTCCTAGGTGCCCCTCCACCGACCACTCCAGGGCAGGCACAGCAACCAGGCTGAGCATACCAATCCCATCACATGAACTTGCACTTGCCCTTCCCCAGGTCTGGAATGCTCCCAAATACCTGCATGGTGTGCACAAGCATTTTCTACAGGCCTTCATCTGAGTTCCAAGTTCACCTTCTCAGAGAGGTGGCTTCCCCAGCTACCCATTTAAAACAGAACCCAGGGGTTAGGGATGTAGCTCAGTTTGCCCAGAATGTGGGTGGCCATGAGTTCCAATCCTGGTGGCACAAAGGATAAATAAAAAATAAAATAGAACCCACTCCCAAATCCCTGCATTTCCATTTAGCACCTACCACCACCTAAGATACACATCATGTATCATTTCCATTTTCACTTGGCAGCTCTCTTTTCCACTAGAAGAAGAGCTCCAGTTTCGGCACCTCAACCTCCAGGCAGGAGTTCTGGGACTAGAATGCTGCAAGGATCTTTACAAATCAAATGTGATTTAGGCTAATCTTTAGCAGCCATACCCATACTGCGTGCTTTACATACGCTAATTTATTTTATAGTCCTAACCCACCCCAGAGAGAAGGCAGAGAGATTAACAGCCTTATGCAAATCACGTGACTTTCAGGGGACAGATCTAGGATTCACACCCAAGCAGCCTGGTCCAAGAGTGAACTGCTAACCCTAACCAGGTAGGCTGGACGCTACCTCTCACTGCACTGAACACCATCTGAAAGGGAATATAAGTCTCACATGAAAACAGAGGGTGGGTACAGGGCTGAATACGGAGGAAAGCTGCCGAAGACTGGATGCCTGGATGCGCACCGCACCGTGGGCGGCAGGAAAGCAGGTCACAGCACAGCATAAAGCGCCTGTAAGAGGTGCTGGGGATGGAGTGGGGGACACGACCATGAGGCCAGAGGAGAAGGGGCAATTGATGCTAGCATATATGGGGAAGCAGTAGGGCTGACGGCCAACCTAACAAAACTTCAAATTGAACGACTTTCAGAGTAATAGGGGGATGGCTCTCTAGGATACTTGGAGGTGTAGGGAGGAGGATGGAGAGGGGGGAGGGTATATGAAGAACTCATAGGAGTCTGGAGATTGGGAAGATGGGGGAACCATCCCAGAAGCCGATGTCATTCCTCCACAAGCTACCCATTTAACGCATGAGTTCTTCTGGGGGAAACTGCGACAACTAAAACCCAAGGTGGTTATCCATGTTTTGGCTTTTCCCCTGGATAACAAAGTTTATATACATTGATTGCTACTGTTTTGATAATGTTTCCCCCTCAACTGTATCTATGTATACTTCTAATTAAAAAAAAGAGAGATGGGAATAAAGCGATGCTCAAAGACACAGTATGGCCCGATTTTAAAGGGCTCTGACACTGGGCTAAGAATTTTGGACACGAACTTGTATGTTCTGGGGAGCCAATGAATAGGCAAGGAGTGGAAAAGAGGGAATAAAAGATGAGCTTAGATTCCGGCTTGCCCCACTGGACACATGAATACTGCCAAGAGACAGGAGCCTCAATGAGTGGAGTGGGAGGGTAAATCGTTAATGCAATGTGGAACATGCTGACTTTGAGGTGTCTGTGGCCAGCAGAAAAGCAGGGGTGTACAGCAGGCAGAGATCTGCCCGGAGATGGAGACTTAGAGTGTGCTGAGTTGAAGAGGAGCTGAAGAGATCACTGAGACACCACACAGGGAACAGGAAAGAACCCAAGTGATCAAATAACAGAGACGGGTATGGAACTCCAGGGGACAGATATGACAGGACTAAAGAGTCAGAAGCGAAAAATGCTTCAGAGTTAAGCAGGAGGAGGGGGGAAGTAATGTTTAGTGGTGGAACCACATCTGAGGAGCCCTGCAGTCAGGGAGAACTAGAAGCCTGGAGAGATGGCAGGGTGACAGGTGTCAGTGATCCTGTTAAAGAATTCAGACTTTTTTCTGTCAGCAATGGGAGCCATTCAAAGACTTTAAGCAAGCATTTTTATCTCTGAAAGCTCCACCAGTGGACAGAAAGAGGACTCGGGGCTATCAGTCATACAAGGGGCAAATTAGGAAACGGTGCAAAGGGGCAGATTTCGGGCTCTTTGGCTTGGTCAGCACATAAAAATGGATGCCATTCAATGAGATGACAGGAGGAAAAGGAGCTGGAGGAAAAGGAAAACGGAGTGGTACGGAATTCAGTTTGGGGCATGCTGCATTTTAAGCACCTGTGATCCTATATACGGGCTTGCGTCAGGCCTGGGATGATACCTAAGGGAGTCAGAGGTACTGGTAGAAGAGTGCCCCAAGGGGGAGCAGGCAGACAGGAAGGGAAGAAATGGGAGACAAATGGGGGAGGAGCAGGAGGAAGGGGAGAAGGAGCACCTGTAATCAAGCATCACTGGCAGACCATGAGGGTGGACATAAGTAGCCATACAAGCCAAAGAGAACCAGAGAGGCTACAGTGGTCAAGGCACACATACCAGTAAGTAGGAAGGCGAAAGCGCACACCTGACAGTGCAACTGTGGGAGGGAACAAGGTGAGAACAGACAGGACCCCTGCACAACCTACTCCAGAGACCTGCGTAACAAGAGAGGCACAGAGGCACAAGTCAGGGTAAAGGCAACACAGGAAGCATTCTGCTTTTTCAAAAGTAGAAGAGACTATACTCAGATGTTTTCTGAATACAGTACCTGCCAAGCACTGTGTCAGGCATGCAAAGAAATTACAGAACAATCTTGTTTTGAAGGAGAAAGGCAACAAAAGCAACAATTTAAAAGTAGTAATAAAATGAAAGAAAAAAGTCCCAAATTAGCTGACTAGGTTTCTGCAGACTTCTCTAGATGACATGGATCTCTTCCACATCTGCCATGCCCCCAAATCGCAGGAAACTCTGACTGACTTAAGAGTGAACCACGACTTCCTCCACCCATCAGATATGCAGTGCCTGACTTGACAAAGGTCAAAGGCACAGATTTTTCAATGGGATCCACGAGGATTCACCCATTCACCAACAAATCGGTTCAATGGACAATGTCTGTCTTCAAAGAGCTATCTGTCATTCTTCTTTAGGTAAAATAAGCTCTAATCTCTCCTTCTCTAGCTTGGTCTGGATGGACATTAACAGTTTAGGACTTCAAGCCTCCTCATGCTACAGAGAGAAAACACAGCTGAGGTTAGCTCAGCGCCTCTAACAGACAGCAAGACAGGAACGAAGGCTGGAGGCTCAGAGGCCTAGATGCCAGGTTGCACCAACTGCTGGGTCTCCTATTCTCACCTTCAAATTGGAGAGGACAGTGATGCTCATTTCCCCAGACAGGTACCATTCCATTCCTTTCCTTTTCCTACTAAGCTAAAAATGTCAAATGATGCAAGCAAAGGGCTAAAATGGTACCCAATTAACCCAGAAACACATCATTTATGTGTCAAGCATTAAGAAATAAGACTTGGAGTTAGGGACGCAGTGGCAGAAGGGATGGTACAGTTGACAGTATTAGTACACAATTTTCAACAATAATAAATCAAAGATTCTCAATGAGAAATTATCAAGTTAGGACACAAGTTTGCAGGGAAACAAAACTGTTACAAAGTGCTTTGTTTGTCTGCTTCCTAAAGTCAGTAATAGTCTCTGGTGCCGAGCAACTATGCATTTTAGGAGGTGCCAATGAGTCAACTACAACTCAGTACCTTTAATTTTCTTTTTCTATCCCATTTCTCTTTCTCTCCCTTCTCTATTCCCACTGTCCTATTTCCAGCCCTTCTTTCCTCTTCCTGACAACACAGTAGATAAGAAAGCTAAGGACAGTGATACTCCTGGCTCATCTATTTTTTTTTAAGGGCGAGAGAGAAGAATCAATTTTATTTATCTTTATCTTTCCATCTGCCCTTTGTTTCTCTGACACTTAGTTGTGTATGTGGTGCTAGGGTTTGAACCTGGGTCGTGCGCATGTCAGACAAGCGCTCCAACCGCTGAGCCACCGCTCCAGCACCCCCCACCTCCAGCTCATTTTCTAAGGGAGGAAATACAAGTGGCCACAGGGATGAAGATGATGGCCATGCAGTTCCACCCCTGTACCCAGGTTAGTGCTATTACCTAGACTTGCTGTAAGAATTAAATAAATAAGCACTCAAAAACATGTCCAGCACACAGCAGAAGCCCCCTAAGTCACACATCTCGAATGTCATCTTCCTGTGCGATCTAAAGCCCAAAGCAGAATTAACACCTTTTTCTACGCTCCAACAGGAGACAGACCCTAAGTCCAGTCCATTTTCCCTCGTCAACCCCCAACACCTAGATGCTGGAGGCTCTTAAGGGGAAGGTCTTCCCAAACCAAACCAAAGCCTGGTCCACCAAGCTATCCCCCAGGGAGTCTCTTCTGTATGAAGAAAACCTCAAAAGACAAGCTGTGCAGAAGGCAGAGCCCAAGGAGCTCCACTCTGGACAGTGGCCCACCATGCAGTTCGCTGCACCTATCTCCAGAGCACTTTGATCCTGCTCATGCGCTGGGAATGCCTTCAGAATGAAACAGCACTTTTTTGTCATCACCTTAAGTTGACCTCGTGCCATATTCAGAGAAATCTCTAGTTAAAGATAAACTCACCCTATTTGCTTCTCTGCCTAAAGCAATGACCCCTCAGAAGCACACAGGACTAAAGGCTTAGTAGTTCCACCTGTAAAATTTACAGGGGCACCTATTAATGCCATTTATTTTAGATAGTCTTATCTTAATAAGCACCCTTTATATCTTATCTTATCCCCACTTTACAAGTCTGCAAGCCTATGAAGTTCCTCTCACACACGAGCTTTGACACACCTTCCAAGGAATGGGCAGCAGGATCACATCTCACTCACAAAATCAAGGCTTTCTAAACATACAGAATCGTGAAATACCATCAAAAATTGACATGTGGCAAAGCGCTTGCCCAGCACATGCAAGGTCCTAAGTTTGGTCCTCAACCCTGAAAAAAAGAGAAAAAAAGCAAACTAACACCCACAATGTAAATCAAAGCATGCGTGGGAGTCACCAGTCTGGAGGTTTTTATAGTAAGAGGTAAAAAAATCCCTCTTAAAAATTTCAATTAATAATTCTTTTTTTTTTTTTTAAAGAGAGGACAGAGAGAGAGAATCAAATTTTATTCAGTTTTTCACATGCCTTTTGTTGCTCTGACACTCAGTTATGTACATGGTACTGGGGTTTGAACCTGTGTACTCGCGCATGCCGGGCAAGCGCCATAACCACCAAGCCACCGCTCCAGCCCCTCAATTAATAATTCTTAATGCAATGCATTGAAATTATTCAGAAACCATCCTGATAGACATTAATTCCTTAATGGTTATAAATTCTCTGCCTCCCTCTCAAGAATAAATCCTCTGAGTTAATCTAAAGAGTTGATAGCAGTACAAGTTATGGTAACCAAACCACATGTTTCAGAGTTCTGTTAGGGCTTTGGCACTAGACAAACTTGGGTAAGACCTCAACACCACCACTGCTTCTGTGGCCTCCTCCAGGGGTGAGTTACCCAGTCACTGAGTGAGTCCTCCCCTGAGACTGCTATGCAGGCTTGACCAGCAAGAAAATAAAAGCACCTCCCAGGGGCTGGAGTGGAAGCTCAGTGGTTAAGGTGCTTGCCTGGCATGCACAAGGACCCCAGTTCAAACCTCAGCACCACATACACAACTAAGTGTTGGGAGCAACGAAGGCCAGATGAAAAGCTAAATCAAGTTGTTTAAAAAAAAAAAAAGAAAGAAAGAAAGAAAAAGGGAAAAAAAAGCACCTCCCAGCCTACCACGCTCCCTACACTTGTAGACAATGTTTTGAAAACAAAGCATTCATCTTTTTTTCTTTTAGGGGAGCGGGGAGAGAGTGTGCACACAAGAACGAGCAAGGAAGAATCAATTTTATTTACTTTTCCATCTGGTTTTTGTTTTTCCAACACTTAATTGTGTATGTAGTGCTGAGGTTCAAACCTGGGTCCTCATGTGTGCCAAGCAAGCACTCCACCATGAAGCCATCACTCCAGCCCCTGAAGCATTCATCTTTCAAAAATGTTCATTCTTCCAGCCCCTTTTCTTTACCCAGCTATTGCAAAATACATGTCCACCACTGCTTTCAACTCCAGGCCAAACCAGCTGAGACAGGGCAAATCCACCCTTGACCCTTTACAAACATGCCCTCTGCAGCCAGCTCCCCAGTTCATTTTGCTATTCCCCCACCATCCTCAGAGCACTCTCAATCCCTTAAAGACAACCCAATGACCCTGGAGTCCTCAAGGTTTCAAGGCACATCATAAGCAATCCCTATCCAGGCAAATGGCCCAGGGATACATTCCACCACCTTCAAGCACAATCTAAAACACAGGAAACAATAGCAATCTCAATGTACTCCTCCCCAAAACGTTTATTTCCCTAACCCATTTAACAGATAGGAAAGATCTCAGGAGCCTTCCAAAGAGCCAGGTTGTGCGAATTCACAAACACCTTGATGAATTGGCAGAATGTGCCCCCACCAGCAATGCCTCAGCTAACACAGGGGAGTACAGGCTTGGACACACTCTAAAAGCTCAGTGAAGACACTGCTTGACACAAGGGAGAGAATATTCACCTGATAATCAAAAAATGATAACAACAGAACTGGAGCAGTGGCTCAGTAGTTGGAGCACCTGCCTGGCATCTGTGAGGACCTGGGTTCAAACCCTAGCATCACATACATAACTAAGTGTCAGAGAAACACAGACCATGTGAAAAACTAAAGTTAAGTCTAACTCTCTCTTTAAAAAAATAATAATAATAATAATAACAACAACAACCCTCTGATGGGGGAAAACTTCCAGCAAAGTACTTTTATACTTTTACAATTATTATGAAATAGTAAAAGAAAGCTTTTCAATATTTTCCCAGGGGACTGTGCCATTTTCTCAACAGGCCCCACCCTGACCCCACCCCTTGCAAAGGGTAAAACTTGAAGCACCCCAAGGCAAGGCATTGGGTCTAGACACCAACAGCTTCTGTTAAAACAGTGCATTTAAGACAGCCAAAGGGATATTCTGGAGATGCTATTTTGCCACACTGTTATTTTTAAAATAACAATAAAATGACTGTGGAGTTCAGTAACTTTGTTTCCATAACAAAGCCCTTAAAACAATTTATTTCTGTACAGCCAGCTGTGCAGGTGTTAGGCAAAAAATTCAAAGCAAGCATATACCCACTGAGCAAGGGCCAGATAGATCCTTAGGACCAACCATAGACTGGGCACAACCTGAAAGGGGCCTAAAGTGACAAAAAACAAAGGCGGAAGGCTGAAAAACCTAATGCAACTTTGTTTTTAACACTATCCCCAGCGCAAGATAAATGGAGGCGGCTTTTATGTTCTTTCTGTTAAGGACTCCTGGGGCGAACTCTTGACCGGTGCAGCACAGCACTGCCCAACATGCCTGTCCTCCTGCTAAGAGCTGGGCTCACTGCTTCCAAATCATGGCCATCCTTTAGGTGGCAAAGTTCTCACCCAGGGGAGGAGGTAAGAGGCATTCTTTGAGATGATTCTTTGTGTAAATTTGAAGTTTCAGGTTCTAAAACTACAGCCTGGGGAGCATGAAGAACCAATACAATTTCTCCTTTGACTCCTCCCCTGATTTTCAACTACTTAGGGGCAATATTGCAAGATCAACGTGCTCTGTATTTTGCCTTCAGCATTTGAAAAAGAGATGCTATATAATTCTAATAAATAAAAGATAGTGTTGACAATGTTCAAGAGTACAACTCTTTATTAAGCATCAGTTCAGACCAATTACTTTAATAAACCCACTCTTGGATGAAAAGCTACTAGGTGATTACGAAAACAGCAGTGAGGCCTACTGCACCAAGGAAACATCACCACTCTCCACACACAAGCACTTGGCCACCTGCCACACATTTCCCAAAAAGTTAACGAGAAAGAAAAGAAAGTAAGTAGATTAAAAAAGAGAAGTGAACTTCTAGTTCACATTTTCCCCCAGGAACAGATTTCAGAAGTAAACAGTATCATCGATGAAGATTTAAGCTTGACTCGAGCTTAGTAAATTAATGCCACACGCTTTTGATGAGCAAGCTGGTTAATAATTAAATAAATGAAGATAATCTATTCAGGATGGATTTAAACCACTACCATAAAGAACCTTAAGCACACTGCTGACATTTTGTTGTGCTGTAAAACATAGTCTGTCCTATGTGATCATGAAATGTTAAGGGAATCCGTGCTATATTAAAGCTAAAGAATTAAAATAGAGTCTGAAAGATGATTACTGCAATGAATGGACTATATCCACAGGGTTTTAGTTTCTTTTTTTTTTTTAACTTCCTAAACAATCCTAAATTACACATCAACTTGAGGGTCTGAACTAATGATTCAAAGCCTGCTTTCCTAACGCAAAAGACAGTGTCACTAAATTATCACTTACAGTGCCCAAGTTCCTGTTTTCTGGCAGTGGTAATCAACTACACCAGCCCACGGGGCCTATCCCTATAGACCAGAGAAAACACTAAGACTCCTTGAAGGCTGCTGGTCTTCCAACAAAGCAGAAGTAAATGGACCCACAGTGGGTGTAAGCCTCAACTGAGCCAGGACAGTTACTGAACATTCCCAGGTGACAGTCCATTGTCAGGAGGCTGTGTTAGGACATGCTGAAGGATTAAGTCTTGGACAATGACCAAAGAAATGCAAAACATACTACTTACCACAGATGGAATCTGATGGAAGGGGAGGGAGGGGAAAAAGAAGAGAGATAAAATGCCTTAGAAGTGACTCATTCAGAAAGTGCTCTCTGAGCCTGACACAAGTGGGACCAAAGCAAGAAGAAAAGGACCAGGCCTTGGAGAACCATTACCAATGAAGAGTGACGATGAAAAATCCCCACCTCACACTCCAGAGGTTCCAAAAACCTTTCCTCTCAGGAAAGCCCCAGTCTCAAGGAGCTCCTACCTTTGCTGCTTCTTAAAAAGATCTCACGGTGACTGACCTTTAATCTAGGCAAATCCTACTGGGGCACACTTCTTTCAGGAACCCAGTCTTTCTCCCTTTGATATTCAACACAATGCAACATAGTGCTTTCCAAAACATTGAACGAGGTCATACAGATTTGTGTTCTCTTTCTTCCATAACATCTTTAAATTTAACATACTATACAAAATTCCCAAGACTATAAGAAATCTGATGATACACAATACCATACCATCACTTATATTGCACTTAAAAAAAGTCTCATTTTCCTCTGAATGATCCGTATTTTATCATTGCCTTCTTAAGCAAAGTTAGTTTAGAGCTTTGAGTCATTGAGTTGTTACCCTGAGCAACCTAGAAGAGATCAAATGTGCCAGCTCTCATCCTGAAAGGAATTATCTCCATACAGCAAGCCAGGGCACTGTGTCTCTATTCTCATTTTATTATCTTAACATTTAGCTTAAAACAAGCCCCAAAATAAAATACCTCAAAGTGGTTTTTACATGCCTACAGATTTCTCTTCTAAAGTTAGGAGCAATGGTCTTCAACAAATTGATACTACAAATTCTTTTGAACCACTTCCCTAGCAAAAATATCCAATGACTTTGGCCAGCTCAGGGCCACAGAGATCACTCTGCCTTACCTTTCAGGTAAAGCAGCTGAAGAGATGAAACCAGTTGTCTGTAGACACTGTATACAACCAGCAATCCCTGAACAGACCTCTGTACCCACAAAGCACCTTCCTAAACAACAACAGCACGATTTTTATGGGACCAGGACTCAAGATAGGAGTGTCATCTCATCAACTCAAGAGTGAAGTAGCAGCCCAAGTTCACACATTTTTAAACCAAAGAACTTGTACAAAAACTTGAATGTTCTCCAGTTAAGTGACTCCTTCTATAAGAACACATTAGGACTGGAGGAGTGGCTCGGCAGTTATGGTGCTTGCCTGGCATGCGCGAGTACACGAGTTCAGACACCAGCACCATGTAACAACCAAGTCTTGGAGCAACGAAGGCCACATGAAAAACTAAATAAAAATTGTTTCTCTCTCTCACTGTTCCTCTCTCTCTCTCTTAAAAAAAAAAAAAAAACACTTTAGGGAATGCTTGTACTGGGACTTGGGTTTCAGGAGTCAATCCAAGGAAGGATTGTTTAAGAAGCAACACAGTTTTGGGGTGGGATGTGGCTCCGTGGTAGAGCACTTGCCTGGCATGCATAAGGATCTAAGTTTGATCTCTAGTACTGCGGGGGGGGGGGGGGGATCAACAGCAGCAACACAATTTTTTTTAAGAGAAAAGGACAATAAGAAAGAGACAAGAGAGAATCAATTTTTATTGAATTTTTCACATGGCTTTCGTTGCTCCAACACTTAGTTGAGTACGTGGGTGCTGGGGTTTGAACCCGTGTACTTGCGCATGCCAGGCAAGTGCCGTAACCACCAAGCCACTGTTCCAGCCCCGCGGCAACACAATTTTAATTGGACATAGTGTGTCTAGGCACCAACGGATTTAGAAGATCTGACTCCTGACTGCTGGCCAGTCTGATCTCCTACACTGCCCTGAACTCCCAACAAAGGTTCTTTGCTGCTGCCTTTCAGAACAGTGGTGGCATCCCAAAGCAGCAGTCCCCTCAGCTCTTCTGCCTCTGTACAGGCAACTGCCTCTGTTTGAAGTGCTCCATCTGTTCTCCTTCTATCTGGCTTCCACTGGACCTTTGCCTCAGCTCAGATGACACCTCTTTCAGGAGCTGAACTCTGCGATGCTCCTGGAACACTCTGGATTGCCTTACTTCGCTGCACTATGCTGGCTGATGTTCCCATCTTCCCCTTCCGCATACATAAAGTACAAGGGAGTACAACTGACAGGACTTGGCTTCTCCTGGGGTCCAACAATGGAGCAGGTATGTGTTTGTGGGCTAACAACATCAATGTGCCAGAACAAGGTCAAGTTTCCTGGACAGATAATTTCAGACAACTTGAGAGAAAACCATCGCTGGCCATCTTCACTGTAGCTATCTGGATTCCTTTCCTAGTCTAACTCCTCAGGAATTTCCTGAGATCACACAAGTTCAAGTACAGATGTTCCTATACTTACAATGGAATCAGATCTAAACAAACTCATTAAAACTGAAAATACTGTAAGTTGAAAATGCATTTAATACATCCAAGCTACCAAACATTATCACTTAGCCTAGTCCAGCCTACCTAAAACATGCTCAGAACGCTTACATTAGCCTACAGTTGTGCCAACGCAAGACTTATTTAATAATAATGTGATATTTAAGTATCTGGTATCTGAGGTACACATACAGATGGACATTTTGCACACACAATGGAATACAAAAGCACAAAACACAATATCCAAAAACATACCAGCAACACAGTACACTGCCGAGTATCAACTGTTTCCTCCTGTGACTGTGGCTGCTGGGAGCTGCAGCTCACTGCAACTGCCCAGCATCAGAAAGAGAAGATCCAACTTCACTCTTCAAAATAGATTCTACTGAATGCATATCAATTTCACACCATTATAGGGTAGAAAATCCTATAAAAACCAAACCTAAGATCTCTAAGTAGAGATCTTCAGTACTGTCATGGAACAAGGATCCAATGCAATGGTTTTATGGAGTTTTTGGTTTTGTTTTGTTTCCATTTTAACTAAACCTTTGTCTCTTTACACATTCAGAGTTATCAACACATTGTTAACCCCAAATTAAAGTGACAGCCACAATTCTGGTGTATTTACCAGGATTCTGACAGCTCAATGGTAGAGGTGAGCTCTGAAATCTGGGTTCAAACTACCATTTGCCAACTGGGCAACTTTGGGCAAGTTACCCTGCACACCTTCCCTACCACACACATAAACTGGGGTGCCTCTGGCCAGCATTCATTCCACAAAGTCAAGTGAACACCGTCCGTGGGCCACATGCAGGCAATTCAGTGGTGACCGGCCATCCAATCTAAGGTACACCTTCATCAAATCAATGTTTTATTTCCTTTAAAGCACTTACCACTACCTGCAATGACTTGTTCACGGGTTCATCTCTTCTAATTAGAATAAGGTGAGCTCTACCTCTCCCCAGGGCCCACTATAATTTCTCAATGAATGCAAAAAGAATAAATGAACAACCAGCAGGGCCTCTGTTGTCCATTGCTTCATGGCCCTTACATTTTGGTGGAGAAGGTAAGAAAAAAATTAAAAAATAATTATATATATGTAAAGGTACAGATTACAAAGGTGGTAAGAGCAGAGGAAACACCAAAGCCCTGGCTTCCAGGAGATGCACTTGTTGCTCCAGCCTTCCTCTGGCTCCAACTCCAAGCAGCTCTGGGCATAAAAAGGATCCCAGCACCCTGGCAGTACCTCTCAGGGCTACAGATGTGAGAACAGCAGGAGAAGGGCCCTAGAGGGAAGGGTGGTCCTGTCCCATCAGAACTCGGGAGGTTCCTTTCATGTACTGTTTCAACAAATATTTATTATGCACCTAATATGTACTCAATACAGAGCAGCGCGGGGACAGGAACTGTCCTCGTGGAGTTTCCCGTCTAGTGTCTAAACTCGGTGACTTTGGGTAGTGAGGCGTGCTGTGCTGACCACACAAGGTGACGTGAAGGGGCTTGACAGCAGGTGTCCACGGTGGGCCGGTGGTCAGAGCAGGCCTCTCGGGCAGCTAAGACCTTGTGAACAGCAGGGAAAGGACGTTCCAGCAGAAGGGGGCCGCCGGTGCTTGCACTGCGAGGCAGAAGACCACCAACTCGCCAGAAGTGACAGCGGCCTCGACGACAAGTGCCTCGAAGGCGAGGTCCCGAGAGACTGGGGGAGGCGGAGCAGGCCCCGTACCCGGCCCGCGCGGCCCTCCGGGGTCCGGAAGGCGCTCCGCGGCGCCCAGGCGGCGGCCCCCACTGCCCCGCGGCCGCGCCGTCGGCGGGCACCGGCGCGACGTCACCGGCGCCGGGCTCCGTCCTCCGGCGCGGGTGGGGGCCGCGGCGGGCGGCCGCGGGCCTCCGGGGCTTACCTCGAAACTTGAGCTCGTGCTGCGGCTCGAGACTCAGGACCTGCTCCACCTTCGCCATGTTCCTCGGCGGCGGGGCGCCTTGGCTGGGAGACCCCGAGAGGGCACCTGGGCGGGGCGGAAGTGCTGCGCCCCCTTTAAATTCTACGCGAGGGGCCGGCGGCGCGGGCGGGGGTCGGCGGCGAGGGCGCGCGGGGGGGGGGCCTACGCGGTGCAGGCGCAGAGGCGGAGGGCGAGGCCGAGGCCACGGTGCCCGGCGAGCTCACGGCACGCACGCACGCACGCACGCACGCACGCAGCGACGCATGCACGCACGCAGGCAGCAGCCGGCCGGCTCGGGCGGCGGGAAGCGGCGCCCTGCAGCGCGCAGGCGCGGCCCAGGCCGCGGGGCGGAGCCGCAGGCGGCAGGGGCGGAGCTTCGCGCCTCGCGGAGGCGGGGCTGTCTGGGTGCCAGTTCCTGCCCAGCCTGTTTACTAGGGACCTGGCGGGCCAGCCGCTGTGCCAAGTGCTTGCCTTAATAATAATAATTAACAGGCTCCCACTTCTCTCTCACTCGTGTGGTGCCAGGCACTGTTAGGAACTTGAATAATATGCAAGTACTTATTATCATAAGCCTGGTACTTATGGGTGAGTGATATGTGCTATGTGCGCTGTGACAGATCATAAATAATAATTATAAATATAATAAACTACCAATTACTGTTTGCTTATTTTGTGCCACTCTGCTGAAAGCTTTCAATATCAACAAGCCACTATCGTAAATAAAAACTACTCCACATTTAATGCTTACTGCGCAACAAACACTGCGCTGGGTCCTTTACTAATTAATAGATGCTATTTTTCATGCAGCAAACCTTTTTAGAAATACAATAACCAGAAAAGTTGCTTGAATCCCACCCTCTGGCTAGCGCCTAGGGGAAAGAAATCCTTTAAATAAATAACCACACAAATAAATTACATAACTAAAAATCTCTGAGAGGGGTTGGAGCACTGGCTCAGCGGTTTCGGTGCTTGCCTGGCAAGCACGAGGACCTGGGTTCAAACCCCAGCACCACGTACGCAACTGAGTGTTGGAGCAATGAAGGCCATGTGAAAAACTAAATAAAGTTGTTTCTCTCTTTCTCTGTCTCTCTCACTGTCCCTCTCTCTTTAAAAAATAAATAAATAAAATAAAATAAATAAAAGTCTTTGAGAACCCAGATATGCTTGACCTCAAAAAGTAGATGCTCTCCATCATTATTCCCATGTCCATAGTAGTCCATTAACCAACATTAGATGCGTAAAATAGGTGTGCTTAAGAGTCTTCTAGTAGGTACATACACATAGGTGAAAGGAACATGGCAAATTGTCAAAATGGTGATGGTAGGGACAGAATGTAGATGTTTTTCATCTTATCCCTTCCACTTTCCTAATCCTTGAAATTCAAGGATGACCTTTGTCTTTTAACTGAGGCATTTAGTCCATTTATACTTATTATATTTACTGGTATAACTGGATTTATTGCCATGATCTTATTTTTTGTTCTTTTTTTTTTTTTTTAAGGGCTGAGGACCTAACTCCGGGCCTTGCACATGCTAGGCAAGCACTCTGACACTGAGCTAAATCCCCAACCCCTTGTTCCTGTTTTTGAGGGGGTACTGGGAATTGAACTGAAGGGCACTTTACCATGAGCTGCCCTTAGTTTTTATGTTGAATCAGGATCTCACTAAGTTGCCCAGGGTGGCCTTGAACTTGTGATCCTCCTGCCTCCCTAGTGGCAGAGTGGCTGGGATTACAGGTGTAAGACTCAGGTGCCCATACTCAGCTGATATTGTTCTTTCTATTGTTCTGCCTTTTTCTTTTTCCTCTTTCTTGCTCGTTTGGAGTTAATTTTTTTTCTTAGTCCATGTTTCTTCTCTATATGCTCTATTTCTGTTGTTTTAGTAATTACCTTAAAATTTTTGACATGTTTATACATGAAAGTCTAATTTTTAAAAATATCTTTACCTTGGGGCTGGAGCAGTGGCTCAGAGGTTATGGTGCTTGCCTGGAATGCACAAGTACATGAATTCAAATCCCAGTACCACATACACAGCGAAGTGTCCAAGGAACGAAAGTCATATGAAAAACCAAATAAAAAAATTTGCTTCTCTTTCTCACTGACCCCTCTTTCTTAAAAAAAAAAAGAAAGAAAGAAAGAAAAGAAAAGAAACTTTATCCTTCTCCCTTAAACGTTAAGGACTTTGGAGATCTTCACTCATCCATTCAACTACACATACTAATTAAGGTATATGTTGAGTCTTTTGCATTTCAGCTCTATGAGACATTACTAACTTGGCTTTTTTTTTTTTTAGGTAGAGAGACAGAGAGAGAAAGAAAGAATCAGTTTTATTGAGTTTTTCACGTGGCTTTCATGGCTCCTCACATCGTTGTGTGTGTGGTGCTGGGGTTTGCACCCGCGTCCTCACACATGCCAGGCAAGCGCCGCAACCGCTGAGCCACCGCTCCAGCCCTGTTAACTTATTTTATACAGTGAGTTCAACCACACGGTTGCAACTTCTTTGCTTATTTTTTCTTCTTGCATCTCACCTTACACAACTCTGCATGTGTCTTGAGTACATTCTTTCCTATTTACTTTTGTGAGGGTTTGTTGGTGAAAGCCCTCTTGGTTTTTGTCTGAAGATAAATTTATTTTCCCTCATTCTTGATGTATCCGGCCACTTGCTGGCTGGAGTAGCAGCCTTTCTCTCTCTCTCTCTCTCTCTCTCTCTCTCTCTCTTTCTCAGGACAGGGCAGACACCATCCCCGTCCTCTGCTCCCAGGTTTGCAGGAATCAGATTAACAATTTTGCCATTACCCCTCCAAAGAAAATCTGGATTTTTCTCTTGGTTCTTGTGTTCTGGAATTTCACCAAGATTTTTTCTTTTCTTTTCTTTTCTTTTTCTTTTTTCCTCTTCTTCTTCTTCTTCTTTTTATTTTTTTTTTGTTTTTTTTTGAGAGAGGGACAGTGAGAGAGAACGAATCAAATTTTTATTTAGTTTTTCATGTAGCTTTCATTGCTCTGACACTTCGTTGTGTACATGGTGCTGGGGTTTGAACCTGTGTACTTACACATGTCAGGCAAGCGCTGTAACCACTGCGCCAGCCCCAAGATGTATCTTTTAAAATTTAACTTGACTTGAATTCTTTGGGCTTGTTGATTGGTGTCTTTCAATGTTCTAAAAAATTCCCAGATAAGAGTCATAGTAATAATAAATTACTCACTTTACTTTTACTTTATTATTGTGCTAAAATCACATAACAGAATTTATCGTATACCATCTTCAAGTGTGAAGCCGAGTGGTATTACATTCATTTGCTATACACCATCACCACCACCCATCCTCAAGATCCTTTCATCTTGCAAAACTGAAACCTCACCCCATAAACACTGACTCCTTATTTTGCCTTCCTCCCGGTCCCTGGCAATGTACAACTTTCTCCCTGCACAGATATAGCTACTCTATGTTCCTCGAGTAAGTGTGGTCGTCAAAATTCCCCTTTTGTGCTTATGTCCTTGAACGTGATGTCTTGGGGTTGGACTGTGTTGTGGTGTGGGTGACGTGATCCCCTTTAAATATTACACCAGCCCCATTTCTCTCGTTCTATATGTATGGGATTGTGATTAGTATTTTATTCAACTAGAGGCTGTCTCCCAAGGGTGGATCAGTTTAGTAGGTTGTTACCAGCATGTGGGGGAGGGATAGAAAATTTGGAGTGCTTTTGTGTTGTTTCATGAAATTTTTGTTTCAGTTATATTTGTTAACATACTTATACACATAGCTACATAGTGTGTCACAAGTAAAAATACATTTATTACTGTGGGTTGAGAGAGAGAGTGAGAAAAAGGGAGGGAGGGAGAGAGGGAGGGAAGGAAAAGAAGAAAGGAAGGGAGGAAAGGAAGGGAAGGGATGGAGGTAGGGAGGGAGGGAAGAGAGGGAGAGAGGCAAGGGAGGAAGGTGAGGGAATTAAATGAATCTAAAGTGCTATGTTTTTCTTGCCATTCTGCATTGCTTCTTAAGCTCTTTATCATATCTTCATCTCTGTGTCCTACATTCTGGATATTTCTTTAGATCTTTCTTTCAGTCATTAATTATCCCTTTTCCCAGGAGCTTTTAGTTTCATTCCATTTTCTTGATTTGTTGGTGCTGGGCTAGACCTCAGGGCCTCAGGTTGTTGCTGTGGTGCGTGCCCTGGAGAGAAGGCGTTCACCAGTGTCTTCACACAGCCTACTAAATTTGGGGTGTGTTTTTAGCAAGGTTGAGAATCTATCACTATAAGATAGATTCTATCCCAAGATTATCTCAGGGATCCATAGACTGTGCCTGGTTCTCTGATGCAAGCAGTTTAGAGGCTGGAGCTTGTTTCTTTCTTTCCCCCAGAGCCCCCAGAGCTCAGCAGCAGCCATCCCACCCTAGAGTTCTGTACATGGTGCAGTCTCTACTCGGCTCTCCATGGTCCTTGCTTCGAGGAGCACTGCTCCCGCAGGTGATGATGTCACCCACAGTGACACCAGTGCATGCCACAGATAAAGTGTAACTGGTGGTATATGGACAGCAGGTTTTCTAGGGGCAGGGGAGTAACTGAATTATAGTTTAATGCAGATTTCTGTGGTATAAACACTCCCCTATGGCTGATTTTAAGTCACCTCTACAGCACACACAGTTGAAAGGAGATATGTATGATTGACATACGTATTGACATACATATGATTGACATTGCTGGTGGGAGCCAGCAGGAGCCCGTTCCATATCCAGCACAGCCAGCTGTTCCAACTCAAAGTGGCTCTGCAGTCAAGCATGAGGCTGTGGCTGTGTCCATCCCACTCTTGCATCCAAGGGGTCTGTCAACCCAGATCCAGTCGAGAGCAGAGGTTGCATGGTTGCTTTACCAGAACGACTTGGTGAGGGGAACTCTTCAGACAGTGCAGAACTGGAAACGCCAGGAGGAAGCCATGGAGCGGTCACAAGGGTGGGAGCTGCAGGATGCAGCTCCTGTTCCTGGGGAGGGGGAGCGCACAGGAAGGAGTGGGGTCTCAGAGCATGAGTGCAAGCTGGCCGTGGCTGGGGCCACTAAGGGGATGCCATCAGGCCACTTCTAGGATTGCCAAAAACATTTGCACCCTGGCACAATCACCACTGCTGAGCAAAGTCATTGCTTAGGTGACACTGACAGGAGCATGAAGCAGGCAGGAAGGAGCAAGTCCCTTCCCTCTCTTGCTTTCCAACAACGTCTCAGAGAAGGGTTGGAAGGGCTTGTCCTTGGCTGACTCCTTTAAATACGGGAGACATGCTTACTTTTATAGTCTTATTCTGTAGTCTGCTGGCTCCCTCTTGGAGGGTCCTGCTTCCTTATGTACTTTATAACCTTTGACCTTATCTGAGAATTCTTAGAGGCCTGGCATTTCAGCTCCTAATCACCCCCAAACCCAGTGGCTTCAAACCACTCCAGCCACGCCCTTACTCCCTGCACTGTGAGGGCTGACCAGGCTCAGCCGGATGGTTCTCAGGCTCTGAGAAACAGGGAAACGGTGGGTAGGGGTGTGCAGGGAGGTCAGGGCCAGCTGCAAAGTTCAGGTCCAGTGCCTGAGATCTCCCTCTCTCTGACAGCACCTGCAGGTTCCGTAGATTCCTTTGGCCTCCCTGAGACCTGATAACACTCCAGAAGGACACACAAAAGGTGGGGAACACTGTTATACTCCCAGTATAGTTTATGACAGGGAAGGATGCAGATTAAAATCAGAGGAGTGCAAATACGGAATGTTGGTTGCGCCTTCCCTGTGGTGTCACTGAGTGCCAATAGGCACAAATGTCAACCCCCACAGAAGCTTGCCAGCTGCAGTCCAGAGTTTTTGCTGGGGCTCCATTATGTTTCAAGGTTGGTTGATTGATTGATTGGTTGTCCACATGACTGATTTTGGTCTCCACACACATATCCCAAAGCCCTACTCTAGCTTTCTGGGAGATTATCTCCCAGAAGCCAGGACAAAGACCAAACCTCTCTGTGGGCACGGCCAATAGCTTCATCATGCAGGCTGGAATCATGGGAAGGCTTGCAGGTACACAGGTGTGCATGGACAAGCCCAGCCAAGTAGAACACCTGGGCCCGTGGCCACCTCTGTAAGACATTTCATGTTGTATCCGTGTGCTCACTCCTGATAGAGGCTTCTGGTGGCAAGTCCTCCTGCAAAGCAGCCTGGGACTTGAAGGTCAGCATCACAGAGAAAGAGACAGAGACAGAATGAGCAGTGGTAGGGGCTGTGTCGCCTTTTCTAACCTAACGTCAGAAGCCACGCAGGGGCCCTTGTTGTAGCCTTCAGATAGAACCAAAGGCCGGGGACAGAGATTCTATCTCCCAATGGGGTGCAGCTGGGGTCTAGGAGCAAACATGAGGTAGGAAACTGTGCTGGCCACTTGTGGGGTGCTTGCTCTGCCAGGCATGGGCTGATGGCTGCTCCTCTGGAAATTGTTTGCCTTGGCTTCTGCCAGGGGTGGGCGGAGCGGGAGCATGGGCCAGGGCAGCTCTCAGTGCTCAGTTTAGGGTTTGCAGAGCACCAAGGCCATGTGAGTTGGGGCTGCAAACCTTTGGGAAGCTAGCCTGCAGTCACGATTCCTGGGAGACATGACCTATGAGGGTGCCTCCATTCAGCCCTCCTCCTTTGGGCTGCACACAGTGTTTTTGATTCCCTGGGCCCTGGATGATCCTACTAGACTCCCCAGCTTGAGTGGGGACACAACCTGGACTTTGTATTCTGTCCTGTGAAACCTAAAAGACTGAGAAAATGGAAATATATGCCCAGTGGCTTCCACAGTTCCCCAGGACAAAAATCAGCCTCTGGACCCAGCTCATCTCTGAGCGTTCATCTTCCCTTCCTGTCTGGCTTCAGCGCACCCCTTGTGCCAGCCTAGGGATGCAGTTAGAGCATTTTATCCGGCCTGTGAGCTGCTCTGATTGGGAAGATCACTCAGCGTACCTAATCCTCCACGTTGCCGGAAACGGAAGTCTTCTGAGGAGGTAGGAACAGTGGATTGCACCCAGGCCTCAGCTTAGTTTCTTGCAGCATTCCTCAGAAATGCGATCAGACGCCTTCAACAAACTGGATGATTCTCAGCCTGGAGTAGGGGACCCAGGGGGTGAACCTATAACCACTTATAGTGCTGGAAAATGAGGGCATGCTCAAGAGACAAAGCAAGGGGAGGTGTCTCAGGGACAGAGGACCAACTGAAAGGGCTCCCAGTGCCCAAACTGGGCCCACAAAAGTGGATGGCACAGAACTGAAGTGTAACCCAGAGTAGAAAATAATGTGTTATTCCCCGAGTCCACAATTAAATACGTAACTGAGCAGAGTAGAAAGGACAAATCCCCCACAGAGAAGAATTCTGAACAGTTCACAGTAGACACTCCTCCCTCAGAGAGGGGATCCAGCCTCCCCGTGAAGCCAGGCCTGTATGGAGTAAATCTCCCCAGAGTATGGCACAGAAGGGGAGAACCTAGGCAGCACCCATGAGCCGGGTGATGGAGACCACTCATCAACAACAAGCCCTATGGTGGGAGGCACACTGTCTTTCACTCTGTGGTCTCCACCCGCACAATTGTAAGATGAGGGCCATGGGGCACACCCAGAGCTCCAGCTACTCTGGAGGCAGGCGGGCCACTTGAATTCAGGAGCTCCAGGCCAGCAGGGGCAACAGGAGGGGCCCCTGCCTTAGGGGAAAAACACACACACACACACACACACACACACACACACATACACATAAATACACACACATACACATATACACACATATATCTGTATACACACACATATATACACACATACACATAAACACACACATATACACACACATACACATATACACACATTTATCTGTATACACACAGATACACACATATACACACATACACATAAACACACATATACACACATACACATATACACACATACACATATACACACATATATCTGTATGCATACAAATATATACACACATACACATAAACACACACATATACACACATACACATATACACACATATATCTGTATACACACAGATACACACATATACACACATACACATAAACACACATACACACATATATCTGTATACACACACATATATACACACATACACATAAACACACACATATACACACACATACACATATACACACATTTATCTGTATACACACACAGATACACACATATACACACATACACATAAACACACATATACACACATACACATAAACACACATATACACACATACACATATACACACATACACATATACACACATATATCTGTATGCATACAAATATATACACATATACACATAAACACACACATATACACACACATACACATATACACACATTTATCTGTATACACACAGACACACTCATATGCACACATACACATAAACACACACATATGCACACACATACACATCTTCATACATGTATCTGTATGCACACACAGGCACACACACATACACATAAACACACATATACACACACATATACACACATGTATCTGTATGCACACCCAGGCACACACACGCATACACACACATATGCACACATACACATAAACACACATATATACGCACATACACATATACACACATGTATCTACATACACACACAGGCACCAACATATACACACATACACATAAACACACATGTATCTATATACACGAAGGCACACAGATACACAGATACACATAAACACACATGTATCTATACACATACATATGTACACACATATGCACACATACACATATACACACAGGCACACACATATATACACACACACACATATACACACATACACATACACACAGGCACACACATATATACATATACACATACATTCACACATATACACACATATATACATACATGTATCTATATACACACACAGGCACACACATATATACACATATACACACATATACATATATACACACATACACATTCACACACGCATCTATACACATACATATATACACACATATACACACATATATACACACTTGTATCTATACACACATACACACATATACACACATACATATATACTCACATGTATCTATATACACACACAGGCACACACATACACATGCACACATATGCACTCACAGGCACACATACATGTATCTATATACACAGGTATATACATACACATGCACACATATACACACATACACATATGTACACACATATACCCATGCGCTTACATGCATATAAACACATACATATGCACACACATGTATATATACACAATACACATATGTGCATCCATATATCTATATACACACATACACACAGGCACATAGATACATATATACGCATGTATCTATATATATACATATGTACACACATAACTATTTACACATATGTACGCACATATGCACATACACATATGTACATACATGCACACATACAGATATCCTACAAAATTTCTGGCCTGACCATCGCACCCTGCTAAGGTCATCAAAACAGGCCAAATCACAAGAAGCAATTGCAGTGCGGAGTATTCTGGATGGGACCTAGAACAGAAAAGGACACCGTGGGAACTAAGGAAGTCTGTATGAAATATGGAGTTTAGCGAACAATAACTTATTACTCACATTAATAATGGTTCGTTAGTTGTGGCAGATGAGCGCATTACTGTAGTATATTGACAATATGGGGATGAGGTGTTGGATACACAGAGAAACTTTATTATCTCTGCAACTCCAAAGCTATTCTAAAATGAGAGTGGTTTAAAATTCTTCACTGAATCTTAAGTCTCCTGTGTTCTGTGCAGGGTGCTCTGCAATCGCTGTCCTCAAGCCACCAGAGCCTCTGACCAGCCGGGATATGCCTTGCAGAGCCAGGACAGGGAAGGAAAGCTACTGAGCCTTGTTGTCCTCCTCACCCCCTTTCCCATTTCGGAAATGCCACCACCCTTGGCTCATATCACCCATACCCTGCCTGGCCTCAATCTCTACCCATAACTCATTCACTTGCCCAAGTTTTTAATCTAATTTTTAATGGAATTTAATTGGCTTTCTCATGCATTTTGTGTGTTTTTATTTAGTTTGTTCTGTATTTGTTGTCTGCCTCTCTCAGAATCTACTATGGGAGCAAGCAAGCTGCAGTGGGTACATTTAGGGTTGGCCACCAAAGACCTCACTGTCTCTGAGGGGTTCCTTGAAGAAAAACACCAAAATAATAATAATCTGTGCTAAAACAGGTGAGAAGTGCTTGCTTCAGCAGCACGTATATTAAAATTGGAACGATACAGAGAAGATCAGCATGGCCCCTGCGCAAGGAAGTCACACAAATTTGTGACAAGTTCCATATTTTTTGAAAAAATCATGGGCTGGAGTGGTGGCTCCATGGTTGTGGTGCTTGCCTGGCATGTGCGAGGATTCAGGTTCAAACCCCAGCACCACATACACAACAGAGAAAAACTAAATAAAAATGGATTTCCCCCACCCTTTAAAAAAAATGGATGAGAGGACAGCCATGCTCTGGGGCCTGGGGGAAGACTTCAAAGCTCAGGGGATATTAGCAAACAGCCTTAATATATATTTGTGTGTGTGTACATATATACACACACACGTGTACATTTTTTATTGAGAAATTTATTTTTGAACAACCATAAAAGTTTTTAACAAAATAATATAAAATGTATATAGATTCTGGAGATTAGACTTACCCCAAGAGTGCTCCCCCAGTTACCCACCCTTATCTGTCCCTTCCCCTTCCCACAATATCTCTAAAAAAGTATTAGGTTGTATAACATTATATCTTATCTGGATTTAACACATGATAATAGACCACCTTTCTGAATGGCCAGGGTTTAGTTCCAGCCTCCATGTATGAGTGGAGACATTTGACCCTTGGTTCTCTGGGTTAAGCTGATTTTACTCAGCATAATTTCTTCCATAGCCATCCATTTTCCTTCAAAGGCTGCAATATCATTGTTTCTAATTGCTCTGTAAAATTCCATGGTATAAATGAACCACAGCTTTTGGATCCATTCATCCAGTGAGGGACATCTGGGTTGTTTCCATAATCTAGCAAAAGTAAATTGAGCTGCTATGAACATAGATATTGCTGTGTCACTATAATGGGCTGATCCTAAATCCCCTGGAAAAATACCCAGGAGTGGAATAGCAGGGTCCTATGGTGGGCTCATCCCTAGTTTTTTAAGGATTCTTCGCAGTGCTTTCCAGTGGGGCTGTACCAGTCTGCAGCTCCACCAACATCTCTCCACAGCCCCTCCAGCATCTATTATTATTTTCTTCATTTTTGGCCAATCTGACTGGCATAAGGTGAGGTGATATCTTAATGTGGTTTGCATTTGCATTTCTCTGATTACTAGTGATTTAGAGCACTTTCTCATGTATTCATTGGCTTGATCAATGTCCTCTGTTGAGAAGTTTCTATTTAGCTCTTTGGCCCATTTATTAATTGGGTTGTTTGTGTTTTTGTAGTTGAGATTTTTGAGGATTTTGTAGATTCTGGATATGAGGCCCCTGCCAGAGGAATCATAGCCCAACACATGTGTACATTTTATATGTTTTCTTAGCTAGATTTATATACATGAACATATTATTTATTCTCTGTATGATTTTATATACATGTGAAATATCTTCACAGCTCAAAAGAAAGAAGAGCCCTCCCAGCAGGAGAACAGCATGTGTGAAAGTCCTGACTGAGCTCGGGCTGCCAAGGACGTGACTGGGGACAGTGAGGAGTGGGGACTCCTGCTCTGTGCCAGGCACCTTAATGACACTTGTGCTGGTTTTCTGTAGCTGCCGTAAAAACTTACCCCTGTAGCTTACAGTACGGGAGTCTGGAAATCTAAAGCTGGGTCTCTCAAGGCTAAAACCAAGCTGTGGGCAGGTATTGACGGTGCAGAAGCTCTAGGGGATGCCTGTCCTCATGTGATCAGGTCCTAGAGGTCTCCCTTCTTCCTTGGCATGGTGTCTTCTTCTCTTGCCCCTCCCACAGCTCTGCTTCCTCACTCTTTGCCTCTTCTGCCTCTGACCTCCACCTCCCTGGTAGATGGAGCACCTAGATGATCCAGAACCTTCTCCCCACTGTGAGCCCTTCAACTGGGCCACGTCAGTGAGGTGTCACATTCATGGACTGGGCACACGGCGTGGAAATCACTGGGAGCCATGGTTCTGCGGCCACAGCACAGGAGACTCTACCAGCCCTCAGCTGCTGGTCACTGTGCCTCACAGATGGAGAAACTGAGGTTAACAGTGGGGAAAGGGCTTGTTGACGCCCCCAGGAGCAGTGGCAGCTTCAGGAAAGAGCATTCCCTGGACCGGGTGCCTCACAGAGCTCTGTGTTGACTTGTTTCATTCTCACAGTGTCCAATATTTTTACATATAGAAGTGATGCCATTGCCTATCTGTCTAGCTAGCTAGCTACCTATAAATAATTTTACAAGCCTACAGCAATCAGCGTTTCCAGTCTCCCATCCAACTAACCAGGCCTGGTTCTGTTCAACTTCCAAGATCACTGGGTACTCTCAGGGTGGTTTTGTTATAGACCCAAATAGTTTATTTTATTTTTTTAAAGAAAACTTATTTTGCAATAATTTTAAATATACAGAAGAGTTGCAAAGAGGGGCTAGAGTGGTGGTTCAGCAGTTACAGCGCTTGCCTGGAATGTGCAAAGACCTGGGTTCAAACCCCAGCATCACAAACACAAGTAAGTGTTAGAAAAACAAGTGCTCTCTCTCTTTTTAAATAAATAAATAAATAAAAGAGATGCAAAGATGGAACAGAGAGTTCTTCAAGTTTCCCCTAATGTTACTATTTTACATGACCTTGGTACACTAGTCCAAACTAAGGAACTAGCATTGCTGCATTATTATTAACTCAACTCCAGGACCCACACTGCAAAGACACATTTCTTTCTTGCAAAGATGCCCTGGAAGCTGCTTGGAGAACAAACCAGCAACAGCAGCTGCAGCCACCACAGACCAGAAGCGAGCGCAGACCCACACCAAGAGCTGCATGTACGGTGCTCATGCGTTCTCACCACAGCGAGGCAGTAGACCTGGCCTCTTCTGGGTGTCCAGATGAGGAAACTGAGGCCCAGCGAGGTTAGAACCTTGCCTGAGAAAAGTGAGTCTGGAGGCAGAGGGTGGTGCCTAGACGTGGTGGAGTGCAGGGCAGGGGGGAAATTCCTCCCCAGGGGTGTGGACTTCCTCATTGATGGTCTCTGTCCCCACTAGGAAGCAGGCTCCATGAGGGCTCTTCCTTGCTGGGGGTGACACCCCACCTGTAGCACAGAGCAAGGGCTGGCGGCACAACAGGGTTTCACCCATGGAGCCTTGAGTGAAGGAGTGAGCAAGTGAATAAAGATCAGGGTCACAGGGGCTGACATCTGAGGACAAGTCTGTGCACAGGATTTCCTTAAATCCTTGAAGATCCAGCAGCTCAGAGCCAGCCTGGATGGGGTGGGGAAGTCACAGAGTGAGACACACACCCACACCTTTGCCAAAAGGGGCGCAGTGATGACAATAACCTGTGCTCCAGGAGGGGCAGGAGGCCATGGGAGGGGCTTCTCCCTCAGCCCAGGGTCTCTGTGACCTAGGTAACTGTGGGGAAGCTTTTGTCTCTCTACGCACCCAAGAGAAAGGTTTCCTCACGGCCACGAATTCCCTGGGCTCTTTATTGCTGACTGAGCAACCAGGGAACAATTCCTGTCCCCATCTCTGTGCCTGGTGCGTAAAAGGTGCTCAATAAATGTTTGATGAATGAAGGAAATAATGTAATTAAGAATTGGAAAGGGTGGGGTGGAGGGAGAGAGAGTCTTTCCAATCCTTAGGACTTGTCCCCAAGCACCCAGAAGGCCACATTTGCATACAAATAATTGATATTCTAATTACAAATCATTCGTATTGATTTATTAAGCAGATCCCCAAAGGATCTCTAGGAGATAATTAGATTCTACGCTCCTTAGGGGTAAGGATGGCATATTTACCTCCTTGTTCCCCCTCGGCAGTGCGAGGCAGAACTACATGATAAATGTTTGATGAGGCAGTGAGCGAGCGGGGGTTTAATTGTGGGGAGAGTTTATAGGGTCCCTGCAGATCATTCCCAGTGTGTTAGGGAGCAGGGGGACAGGGTGGGTTCATCCATTTGTTTGTAGGTATATGGCGCTGGCAAGCCTGTCCCCTTCGGGTGGTTTTCCACTGTGTAGACGTCATGCATGGAGCAGGTGCTCAAGGAGGGACACTGGCTAAGCACAGGGTCTGAGAGACAAAAGACAAGAGACCCTGGTCCCCTTGTCCAGCTGGGAGACAAAACTGAGCAGGTGACCTCAAGTGGCCCTGCCAGGGAATGGCTGGGAGGGAGGGCCTTAGACCTCTTTCCATTGTCGCCATGTGCCTGTCCCCAAGCCATGCCAAAGAAATGACAATAATACATGAAATTTAAAAAAGGATTATACAACAAGTGAGCAAAAGCAGCACTAGAAAACGTTGCCATTTTAACAGATCTGATTGAAAACTGCCTGCTCTGCCAACCCTGGTTCAAGTTGCTGCACCTCCACCATACTGAAGGGTGGCTGTCCCCAAGTCCTCAGAGAGCAGCGCAGTGGCCCAGTGCGCTGGACGCCAGGCAGATGGACAGACAGGCAGGCAGGCAGAAGGAGGGAGAGACATGGACGGGCAAGGCCTGCTGGGGTGGGCCGATGGCGTTTAAAGTTCACATTCTCCGTTCCCATCTTCCTGCTCCCTGCTCCCAGGAAAGCTGAGAGCCACAAACCCTCAAGTGACTGTCAGGACTTGTAACTGTTGTTTTTCCATCTGGAGGAAAAACAGAAACAAGAGGCGAGTGCAGGTGAGACAAATGTAGTGCTCTTGTGAGTCCCAAACGACCGCAGCAGGCTGGGACCTCACCGTCCCCCACTCGGTGTGGCTGGAGCCGGGCACCAGCTGCCTGGGTCACCACCTGCCCTTGGCACCGTGAGACTCACCTGATGTGTGACTGATGCTATCACACACTGGCCAAGCTACCTAGGCTGCCCTCCAGATAGGGACCCCAGGATGCATCTGCAGGTGACCTGGCTGGTGTGTGGCTCCCGGGATGTGGGCCCTGCTGTGATGGGGGTTGGAACAGACCCAGAGATGGAGAGGGGCTGTGGCCAGTCACCTGGCTCAGGTGCTGTCAGGAGGTGGGCCAGGGCACTGCTTGGATCCGCTAAGAGCAGACAAGAGGGGGCCGGCAGCTGTCATTGCTTTACCAGCGACAGCTGTCTGGTCAATATTGGGGTTGACATATTCTTTGTCTGGGCCCAGGGGGATTGCTAAGGGGTCTTGTATTTTAGCTACCTATCAAGGTCAGAGTTGCCTGTGGGACACAGCCTATGACATCATGTGTGCTCCACACCACACCACGCTGCACAGGGCACAGCAGGCCAGCTGGGGTGCTGCGGAGCTCCGGCTGCAGGAACTGCGTTCTTCTTTCTTACTGTCTGAGCCTCAGTTTCCTCCTCTGTATGGAGGGGGAAGAACAAAGGTTCTCAGCTCTTGGGTCTGGGAGAGGGATTCAGTGAATGCGGCTGAGGTATTATCTGGCATTGTAAGGACAGCATACAGGTGGAGTTTTATCTCCATGGATTTCAAAGAGCTTCCCAAATCCCTCATGGTGGCATGGGTTGGGGGCGTTGCGTGGTGGGTGAGTGGGGGAGCCATTGTGTTCCTTGACACTGGAGTTGCTGCAGGGCTGGTTTGCCATTTGGTTCGTTAGGAAGCACATGAGCCCCTCACACAGCTTGACTCAATTTATCCAGGATCTGAGACTCTGAGAACTGGCTCTCCAGCCTCACTGTGTGATTGTGAAGACACCCCTTGTCCCTAGTCCTCAAATGTTATTAAATAAAGGCAGATGATTCTTCATTTGTAGCAACTGGGAACAGGAACATAGTAAATACTTTCTGTTCTTCCCTCCTGGGGGAAAAGGGTCTCAAGGGAACCTCTTTGTTTATTTCTCAGAATTTGAATTCCCGTCCGAGGCCCTGGTTTCTTTGGGCATTAGCATGGTGTGTTTCTGGAGTCATAAAACCATGTCCTGATTTCTCACTTATTTATTCCTCTGGGCCTGAGAAGCTGGACTTAAGTGGCAGCAATGCTTTAGTGCTTGACAATACAAAGGTAACTTAGGATAGATCATCTCAGGAAAGCTGGCTCCAGGAGAGGAGGGCAGCTAGCGGCTGCTGGCTGTGGTCAGCATGGTCCTTCCCAGGTCCTCTGCCTCCCCACTGTCCTTGTCCCTTCTTAGCTTCTTTGCTCCCTGCCTGGAGCCCAGGGTCTCCTGGAGGAACTCCTTTCTCTAATCCTGTTGTTCTGCAGTGCAGGCTACGAGGGATCTTTTGTCTTTTTCTCATTTTACTTTACAATTTAAGTCATTTGTCTTTTCTTCATTTTGTGTGTGTGTATACACATACATATGTGGGTGTTTTTCTTTTAAACTATAGCATTATGAAAAATGAAGCAAAGCTTTTATATTATTTAGGCTTTATATAAAAACAATAAAGAAGTCCCTAATGGACCCATGGTGAAAACAGTAGGTTCTAAATGTACAGTTTGTTATAAGCAGCTGCGTGCTAGGGCTGGTAATGGGATTTGTGAACTATTGGTGCGGTGGCGTTTGTCTAGCTTGACTCTTGCCATTATTCACAGTACCCCATAAATCTCCATCATTATCATTAAGCAAATAAAACCACAGACTGACTCACAGAGGAGGGAGGCGAAGTTCAAGTACATCTACTCCCCTAAGGCCACTGAGGGATGTCCTCCAGCTGACTTGAAACCCCCTCTGAAAAGGACCATGAGCCATCATTTCAGAGGCCACTTTGAGCCCACATGGTTTCATCCTACTTCCTGACACATTCTCTTCAAGATTTCAGGACCACTTGCCCTTGCACATCATTTCAACACAGCTGATACCGATAAGGTCCTTCCTGTTGGTGTAATTGATTCTTCTTCCTCTCTGCAGGGTGGCTGTACTGGGCAAGAATGATAATACTCAAGAATCGTCTTCAGATATGTCCTGTCAAAGGCTTTAGCATTTGCTGTCCTTTCATCCCCTACGAGGTCATCATTAACACGCCATTTATCAAATTGCCTCTTGGCCACCAACACTCCCATTTCCTATTCCGTTGGGAAGGAATTCAAGAACAGGAAAGAAAAGCCACCCTCAGGAATCCTAATTATCTAACAGGGGGTTATCATATTTAAAATAGCGCATATGAAAATGAATCCAAGCGAAACATTCTGGGTGGCGTATTTTTGATTTGGCAGTATGGACACCAACGCTAATTCATGCAGCAGCCCGTCCTGTTGGTGAACAAAGCAGCCACAGCATCCGCATCACTCTGCTGTGACACCTGTCTGCTCTATTCTTTTTCTCTAAACTGTGATATTTTCTCATTTATATGCAAACAAGATGTGACCCGACCCTGTCTTTGAGCCGTGGATGGCACATTTTATGTTGATGATGGTATACCTCCACTGGCGACTCTGCCCTAGCCCTGTGCTTCAACCTCACGTCAGCGCTCAGAGCGCCACACTTTTCTTCTTCAGAAAGCCCTTTTTTAATGCAGTGGAACCCTGGTAGCCTCCTCACTTCATTTTACATACATTTTATGGACAGAGGCCTGAAGCTCCAATCTCCACTGAATACTAACAGAGAGAAACGTGAATTCCTTGCTGTTTCCCACCCAACAGTGGTGCCTGAGCCTACGGCAGCTTCCCATGCAGCTTTCCAGAGGATGTGTCTGGCTCTTAATGCTGTTTCCTGGGAGATGCTGAAAAGTGCTGAAAATAAAAAAACCTGATTAAAACTGTGATTGATAAAGTGACTCATTCTGACAGGTGTCAGCTGTGAAACCCTTTTTCTCCTTCCTGTTTTACAGGCTCTGCCAGTGCTACAAGAAAAGCAGCAACTTGGCACAGCTGGTGAGTAAATTCCAGATGCGGAAGACACCTGGCTTCCTAAGCAACCTGCCGTTTTCCGTGGAGAATCGTGCTTCGGCTGGGATTGCTAGAAGACAGGTAACTGTAAAATGTAAAGGGCTCTGCATTGTATGAGTTACCACCCCCGTGGAAATCTACAATGCCAGAAAGCCCTGCGATTGACCTTGAAGTTACTTGGGAGCCTGGCTCTGTGATTTAGTTCCTGTGTGCTCCAAAGCAAGCAGCCAGTTGCTTGTGGAGAAGTAATGGAGGCTGTTCTGTGTATGCATTTAAAATGTTCCTGTGTGCTCCGGGAGTGTGCTCACCTGTTTCTTCCTCTTCCATGTGAGGTCCTTTCTTGGCATCTTGATGTGAGATGGACAAGGCATTGACTAACAGTCTCCTCTTAACGTGGACTACCCTGCTCCCTTTCTTCCCAGAGGCTGGCTCTAGGGCAGCTTGAAAGAGCTCAAGTAGCAGAATGAAACAAATGGGTGCTGTAAAGTTTGGCACACTTGTCCCAAATCTGGCTCTCAGTTTCTTACTGACCAAAGTGTATGTGTGTGTGTGTGTGTTTAAAAGGGAAAAAAAGAGACAAAAGCAATTTCAATGTATCTATTTTCACTAAAGCTCTGAAGACAAGATTAAGGTTCAAGAGCTTTTCCTTTGAAATAAGAACACACAAACTCATGGTAAAAAAAAAAACTTAGAAGTATACATGTACATATAAAAACAAAAAGTGAAACAAAGGTGACACTTCTATATCCCAAACCCCTCCCTTGTCAGACAGAACTTCTGTTACCTTGGAGTGTAGATGTCCAGTCTTAAAAGCAGACACCACATCAAGGGGCAGGCTAGGACCCTGAGGCATGAGGATTCTTGCATACTGTTGGTGGGAGGGAGCACGGTGCCCCGTTCAGAACGCTGTCCACTACAGCAACAACGAGCAGGCGACAAAATATGTGTCCTCAGGTATAAGTGCAAGAGAAATGTGCACACATGCACGTGCAATGGTGTTCACTGTGGTGTGCTCCTAGTCACAAACCTCAAGTCAGCCAGCAGCTGTGCACACAGAACGGACAGGTAAGTGGTGGCTGAGTCACAGCACAGAATCCACGGCTGAGAGGAGGAATGCAGCCAGCACCCAGCACATGGAATGAAAGAAGCCAGACCCAGGAGCATCTACCACATGTGCGTGTCAGAAAGCAGGACAGTGGCCAAATGGGACACAGGCAGGGTTGTGGGGCATGGATGATGACAACTTGCTCCTTGTTTTCTGAGTGCCGGTTCTACAGGTGGCCTTTGTGAAACTGGGCATTTTTGAAACCTATCTTCAAATGCAAAAACCAAAACAGCAAACTACCACAGCAACACCAAAGTTCTTTCCATCGAATGAGAAGGGTTATCAGGGAGATGGCTCGCAGAAATACGTGAGTGCTACTCGGTCAGTGCTGAACTAATGCAGTCAGATGGGTACCCCCCCAAACAGCCCTACGTGGGACACTCATCCTCCCTCAGTGGAGACGAAGGAAACAATTCAGGGAGGGTAGGGGGCTTGTTCAGAGCCACACAGCCTGGAGAGGGGCTGAGTCTCAAACCCTCTCTGCTCTCAGTCTCCTCTAAGCACAGCTGTAGTGAAAAGCAAGTGTGCTTCTGCCCAAGAAGCACAGGAGAGGGGCTGGAGCGGTGGCTCAGCACTTACGGTGCTTGCCTGGCATACATAAGTACCCGGGTTCGGATCCCAGCACTATGTACACAGCTAAGTGTTGGAGCAATGAAAACCACATTTAAAATACTGAATAAAATTGGTTCTTTCTCTCTCTATCCCTCTCTCTTAAAAAAAAAAAAAAAAGACAGGAGAGAGAAAACCAGAGTAGACTGCCTGAAGCTGTGCTTCTGTGGGTAGCAGAAGACACCACGTGGTCCAGAGCAAAAGCTAACACTGGGATGCAAGAGCTGGCCTCTGTAAACAAGGGCTCCCAAACAACGGAGGATGCTGGAAGACCTTTTCTTGGGGAACCCTGGCCCCTTCCAATGGCCTTCCTGTGGGCAGGAGCATCTGCCCGTGGGGAATGTGCAGGCCTGCAGATGCCCCGTCTCAGCTGCAGATGAGCTGGAGAGGTGGAGGAGCAGGAGGCTGGGGAGGCAGAGGTACAGGAGGCCAGGGAGGCTGCATGCCTGACCCAGGTGCCCCGCTGCTCTGCAGATGCCTTGGTGGCATCGGTTCCCCAAGCCATTTGCAAAGACTTCAGAACATTTAGTTAAAGTGCAAAGACAGACCACTGACATGATAAACACAGCATTTTATTAACAAAATGCTCACACCCTTCTTAAAACAAATCTCAGGGGTTTAGCAGTTATGCTGTCTAAAAGTGCATTATAGAATATTTAAGCTAAAAGTATGTCAAACTACTTTCATTTTCAAATGGCCTCCTACCAGCGTAAGTATAAAAAGGAAACCCTTTCAACACCAGGCAGAAAGTCATTGTCTTCTGTCAGCATCTACAAACAATAGACATTGTATGGTCACTGAGACTCAGGTCCAGCCCAAGGTTAGGATTGCAAAAATAAAGTCCAGTCTTCAAACAGCCACATAAGCTTGGCAGACCATTCCCAGTGCATTCAGGAGCAGGTACCCAAGCAGTGCCAACTGCAGTGTGACGCCACAGCCATCAACCTGGGCTTCTGCAGTGCCACAAAGCCACCAAAACTGCAAGCATTTGGATTTTTCCCATAGTAGATGCTACTAAAAAGGCACAAACATTGTACACCTTGCATCAGGTCTTGAATGTACGACATTCTTAGGAGAAATAAGAGTTGCTCGTATGATGTCTTAGTTTTTTTTAATGTCTAGGCTCATCTTCACAGCTGTTTCTCTTCCAGACTTTTAACTTGAACTTTCACACAGTATAACAAATGCTCTTTCACAAATTCAGTACAACTTGGACACCTGAGCCATGAAGGCCATCTTGTCAGTCAGTTGTGCTCCTGGTGTAAGCTAGTGCTGCCGCTCCCCTCCGGAACCTGGCTGTCTTTCCCTAGTCAGCTCTGGCCCCTCTGCCTGCAGTATATGTGGCTGACTGGGTGGACAGAGCAGGGGGAGTGTGAGGGTGTCGTTCACAGAACAGTGAGAGTAAGGGAAATAAGGCAAGAGACAGCTTTGATCACAGCCAAGGTAAGACATAAGCTCTTAAGAAGGTCAGAGGAATGATTGGTGATTATGTGCATGACTCATAAAGCAAAATGATGGAAAGACTGAGCTAGACAGGAGTAGGAAAAAATCTTTCCAGGGCAATAAAGCTCTGCCCACACAGTACAATAAATGGTTTAAAATATAGCCACCAGTTTCTGATTAGCCGGCTGCCAATGACATTCCTCCCACACTGAGTTGATGGTCCCTCTGACATCATATACATGATCCGTGTTAAGTTTCACGAAGCATGTAAATAGCTTCAAACACAGAGGAAGAGGAGGGAAACAGATTCAAATGCTGCTTTGAAACCTTTCCAGGGTTTCAAATTTAGTGGCACCTGCCTCTAAATTCCAGCAACTCAAAAAGCTGAGGCAGGAGAATCCCAATTTGGGGTCAGCCTGGACAACTTACAAAGACCCTCTCTCAAAATAAAAAAGGGTTGGGGATGTAGCTTCATGGGAGAGCAGAGTATCCCTGGATTAAATCCCCAGTCATGCTAGGAAAAAAAAAAAAGACTCAAAAAATTATCACTACCTTAGGACTTCCCATTAGCTGGCAGACAGAACTGGTACTTGAACTCTGGGAAGCTACCAGAGTTTTGTTTGTTGCAATTATGAAGCATTTTGATGAGGCACTAGGCACCAAACACATCTAAAGATGAACTTGCAACAAATCAATTTTTTTTGTTAAATCTGTTAGACATTATGGTTTTAATTTCACCACCTACTATTGATATGGCCTAAACTTACTACCTGAAATGTTCAACATGACAAAAGGAATAGACCAAAGGTTTGAGACTTTAAAATTAAACTTCAGGATATTTTTGTTTTGAAGCCAAAAATATTCTAGCATATCTATAATTGATTACGCTCTGAAAGGAAAGAACACAGATATTAGTTATTTCTGATGGTGCAGACCATCAAATTAAACTTGATCTATGCTACTGAAAGTCCTTCTAGATTTGGGAAGTAAATCATTTCCCTATGGGCTAAGAGAATCCTGAAGGATGAGCTGGGAAATGTGGTGATTCTTGGTTCTATTTATTCACCTTCCTCATGATGTCTAATGAAACTTCATCATGACAGGTCTCTCACTTATCATTCTCTTAGGTGAAGGAAATGAAGGCGCCTGAAAAATGTAATACTCTTCTAATATGTTTTAGACTTTCATTTGCACATGAAACAGGACAAATGCCCCAGAATTCCATTAGCATTTCTTGCAAATCAGATAATCAAATTGCCTGGTTTTCTATTACTGGAAGTCAAGACAAGCAACTCTGCTGTCAAAAGAAATTTGCAGAGGTCATTTCTTAAAAGTCCCAGGCTACATTCCACCCCCACTGCCCTTTTTTGGAACTATACTGTGTACTGTTTATTTCCTAGATCATTTGTTGCTTAGACTACTCTTTTTTAAATCGTGATATCCTAAATTTTACCTTGAATAAGTTTTGAATTTTCTGATGAACCAGGCTGACGCTAGTCAGGCTTGTTTAATAGCTTGATCCTTGTAGGTGCACTCCAGTTCTTCCTTTAAAACCTATTAAGTGGTACATTTCCTCTTGGAGTCAAACCATACACAATTGTGTTGTTCGACCCTTTAACATAAATTTAAGTAATGAAGCTTCTTCTGTCTAGCTTATCCCTGTCCCTCAGCTGTCTGCATTCAGCAGGGAGAGCCCTTGAGTTGGTGGTCCGTCATTCCACTGTTGTAGCATGGGCACCTAGCATGAAGTTACCAGGTTTCTGGCAACTTTCCTCGGGAAGGACAGGATTCTTGCAGACACCTGTGTGTTCAGGGGGCTCATCTGCTGCATGTAACACACTGTGTGCCATTAACCTTATACTCTCAGGGTCTGCGCCTCGTATTCTGTATGTTCTGAAAGAATGAGCAGAAAGTGCTAAACGGAATTTATACGACCTCTTTAGCAACTCACTCTTAAGAATACAAAAGATGCATGGCAATGGATCTCAGAGACCCTCAGACCAGTGAGTATGGCCCAGTTCAAATCCAATTGCCCATTTAAGCACGAGGTCATGGAAGAACAGACACCCTGGTTTGACAGTGCCAGGAAAGCCATGTACCAGTTATCTGAAGGCCATTTTCATCTTCTCTCCCAGGGTTTTAGAAGGCATCCTAGGCCTATTTCCTTCTTCAGACAAGAAACAGAAGACTTGAAGAGAAGTTCTGGAATGAAATGTAGTTTTCTTTCTCCTTATATATTTGAAAATAAAGAGAACTGAACACCCCAAGAAGGACACTGGCCCACTTAAAGGAGATTTAAAGACGCTTCTGATAGAAAAGTCTCCATCCTTTCAGCCATGGGCAGGCACCCAGGAAATGGGAGCACGAAAGAGCAGGCACTTCAAACATCAGGAACGGGGAACAAGGACACATATTCTTTTAAAAGGAACAAATCTTTCAGCTGCTCTGCGCAGGGCCTGTCCTGACTGTGGCTGACGAGCGGTGATGAGGGTTTCATTTGGAACCAGAGGGCTTGCAGTAGATACTTCTCCCAATCACTTCTCACAGAGGTGAAAATGAAGGACACTTAATCATACTCTTACTTCATGTTCTTTTAATCACCACAGATAGTTAATTAGTTATCACAGAATTAGGAAAACACTTATGTAAAGGAGAGATCTGGAGACCAGTAGTTTCTAGGATTGGACACCTGCAAGGAGCTTATTTCAACGGCTCTGAGAGGAATCGATACACACTTGCAGCTAATTAATTTTTCTCTTCTGTTCAGTCCCCAAATTTAAAAAAATGGCCCTGTGTCATAAAGAAACCAAAAGATTTTTTTTTTTAACAGATAGGCTCTGACTCAATTCCTTTGAAGTCTAGCTTTTTCTCATAAGAAGAAATAAAGAAATATGAAATGTGTATTTGATCATTGCTGTCAGGTTGGTCCAAAATTGTTTAAAGTGAAGCACTGCTTCTGACTTTAATATTTATTTTTGCATTTTAGAAGCAAACAACATAAAATAAAGAGCTTTTTCGTATTTTCACTGAGAATGGGTTATGGATCTGAGATAGAAACCTGTTGTTGTTAGGAATTACAAAGATACCACAAGAGAAACAGCACCCTATAAATTTCTTGGACTGACGAAAATGAGGGAGAAGAGAAGAAGCCCCAGAAATGCCTGAGCTTCTGCTCCACACTGCTTGCCTGCTAATGAGATGTGGCTGTGGCCAAGCAGCATCATTCCCTATTCATGGGCAGGAACACAAGACCTGCAGAAGAAGCCACCTGCAAATGGCAGGAGAGATGGCCCTGAGTCAGGCTGGAGGCAGAACATCACAGGGAGATCAGGCGTTCAAAGTGGGTGCAGAGGACCCTCACTGGTACACCCAGACACCACGCGCGCTCTCCAGCACCTACTGACAGGTTTGGTGGAAAAAACATGAAAGTCATAGATTTGCCTCATCTTTTTGTGAAATAAGACAGAAAGGGCCTCACATGCGTTGCCTCTTCCATAATGAGCCCAGCAACCTTTGTTTTTATTTTGTTGTCATGGAGATTGAGGCCCAGAGGTGGGAATGCTGGGGACAGACCAGGACAGTGGCTGGACATCCTGGATGTATATGAAATAAAATCAAGCCACCTGCAGGTGTGAGGGCCCAGCCCTAGAAGTCGAGCGACTTCCCTAGAAAGTCTGCTAATTTAGTGCTGAGTTGGAGGCAAACTGCCAGGGAGATACAGAGTCCACATATATTTTACACGGAACAGCGTTAAAATTTCCATCAACTACATTCATTCTATATGATTTCAGTAAGAATAAAGCAATTTCAAACGCTTAACACGTACAAATGTAAAGGGAATTTTTTTTCTTTTTTAACTTAATCTGAGCTACAGTTTTCCCATTAAAATCTATCCATATAAAGTGGGGGGCACAAAGAAATAATTATTTCAAAAGTTTCGACTGCTCAGTTTAAGGTTAGCTCTCAAAACACAATTTAGTTTGAAATTCAAGCTGTTTCATTTCCTACATAATCCTGTAAATTTCCTTCCCACCCAATGCTCAGGTTGGAGGATGCCAAATTAGACCAGGGGCACATTTCCACGAATTTCACTTCAGAGCTTTATTTTTAGGTCACATTAAAAACCTCATCGGACTCCCGGAGGGAAGAGAGTGCTAACCACTAACAAAGGCAGAGGAAAATAAAGGGAAGAGAGAGAGAAGCTTGATTGTTAACGGTGAGAGTGCTCTTAAACCAGCGGGTCTGAGGTCACTGTGAACGTGAAACTTACTATCAAAACCAGGTGAAGGACTCAAGCTCAGAGCTCACTCTTTCACCACGGGGCAGCGAGAACTAGTCGGGCCTGTCTAAGTGGTGTACGTCTTTATTATCATTTCCAGATGGGAAGCAGAGGAAAGAGGGGTGGATGGAAGGGAAGGCAGAGAAACCTGGAAAGACTGTAAGGTAAGCGCCTAGACCTCTGCTCAGCAGAAATGTGCCTCAGGGCTTCCAGTGGACAGGCTGAGAAGTGGGTGGGCATCAAGGCTGTGTGTGAGATTAAACGGAGTACTGCATGAAACTTAGAATTTATTAATGTATTTACATAATTTATAGTCTTTAAGCAATGGTCTCATAAATACAGACTACAAGTTTACATTGCTAAGCAACAGATACTTGTTTTCCCCACCAAAATACTTGGGTTAAATAAAAAATTGACAGCATTTACATTACTTCTTCACCTTCTCTTCCTTCCTCCTCGTTTCTGAACTGTTCCTAACTTGTTTAGGACATGTGCAATTCCTCTACTCCAGGTGCTTCCGAAGCACCACCACAGTGGTGCCAGCCTATGTTTGGTGACACATGCATGTCAGGGGCAAAGGCACACCCAGGGTGAGCTGGCGACCACTACCGTGGTTTTCGCTCTGTGTCTGAAGCCAGGAAGCTCCCCAGTGTGTGCTCCAGAGATGGCGGAGATGAGTGCCTCCATCTGCCCTAGATAGCCAGTTCAGCTTCCAATGAGAACCTGCCACATCCTACCATGTTTAAGCGATAAACTGCCCCCAACAGTGGTAATGGGAAACCAAGGAAATGATCATCTTTTTTTCCCTCAAGAACCATGAAAGTGCTAATTTTCCCTTTGCAAATGTTACATATAATCCTGATTACAAAACTACTCAGCAATTTAATTCCACCATCCATACAGCAAGGTCAGAAGTCAATGATGAGGTCCCTTTGGATACCACAGATCCTTGACAGAACAGACGTCCGCAGACTGGAATACCATTGCTGAGGTCTTCAAGGAGAGGACAGAACTAAACAATTTCTGAGTCCTTTTGCATGAAGAAGACTCAAGAGCGGCTAGGTGGACACTGGCGGCAGGGCCCCAGCCCTCCTGCTCACTTCCAGAACCACCTACTTCATCATCAAGTCTGAGACAGAGGCTCATCAGCAGCAGCTTCGCTTGGGCTCTGAGGGCTGTCTGCGGAGTTTGAAGCCCTTCCCACCAGATGGAGGGTTGGCGTCAGTGGATGGAATTCTTCGACCTGCACCAAGGGGAGAGGAAAGGAAATGAGCTTTGACTTTCCAAATCTCTCATTCTCAGACACAACAATTTTGCAGACGCAATTTGACAGATTTCATTAAAGTTAAAAAAAAAAAAAAAAGGACTAATAAACTTTTAACTTGGGAGTGATGCACAGAAAAGTTACAGAGTGACGGACACAGAGTTCTTGCACATTTGCATCCAGTTTCCTCCAATGCTGGTGTCTTCTGTTGCCCTGGGACATTTGTCACAGTGAAGAACTCTACATTGCCACATCAGTGTTAACTCCAGACCTTTCCCAGGTATCACCATTTTTCCCACTAATGTCTGGTTTCTATCCCAGGATTCAAACAAGGATACCATGCATATTTAGTTAAAAAATTTTTTTTCTCCCAGTTCTGGGGACAGAAGACGGGGCCTTGTGCATACTAGGCAAGCACTCTAACGAGCTATAGACCCAGCCCATTAGTAAACTTTTTAATTAAAAAATTACACATTTTAAAAACATTTCATTTTAAATAGGTAATATACTACACATTAAAAAAATTCAATTAGAACATGCCTGTCCCTTTACTCCATGGCAGAGGCCACCACTGGCACCCGCTTCTTGTGCAGCCTTGCAGGGAGAAGGGTCCCTAAGCCCCCCTTCTGAAGCGCAGTGCAGTGAGCAGGAGGCACTGCCCTCCTTGCTGCTTTCACTCACGATTCCTGGGGCTGCTTCAACTCAGCGCCTGGAGCCTGCTGCCGCCTTTGCAGCCCGACCCCGCTGCCTCCTGTAGATGTATCAGGACTGATCTAACTCTTCTTCCACTGATGCATACTTAGTTTATTCCCAGTATTCTGATGTAGGAGAAATGAACAAGATTGGAGGAGCCAGGTCATGCCATTCTACTCCTGAGCATTAGTCTGACACACAGCAGACTCCCAGTGTCTATTTAGCACAAATGCCAAGAAGGACTTGCAATTTAAATTTTGACAGATGCGACCAAATTGCTCTCTATAGAGGCAGTGCCACTTTATTCTCCTACCAACAATGCATAAGAATGAACAGGTTTCACTTTACTGCTCTGTGAAGCATGATGTCACTTTTGGGAGAAACCTTAAATCACCTGAACCCCTACCTGGCTGATAACTCAAGGGCTGCTTTCTGTACAATGGCTTTCCTGATGCCCTCCCATTTCCTACCTCTCTCCAACTTCTCAGATGCCGAAAACCATCAAGACACCAGAAGCATGCTACAACACATCTGCTCACACAACTGACTCCCTCCAATTAGACGCCAACTTCTTCTAGGGAAAGGATCCTGTTTCTCCATGGTGGCGTTCCCAGTATCTCTTTGGCACAGTACCTGGCACAGAGGTATTTCGTAAATGTGGAATACAGCGGCAAGGCTAAGAGGAAAGTCAACGACTCTCAGGTCCCTGGCTGAGAGCCTTGGCCACCACCATCCTGGGCAGTCTGTAACCGTGTGGGCAGCACACAGCATGGTTTCTACAGCAGCTGAGAGTGTCTGGTGGCTTCGCAGGTGTCTACAGACGCTGCTGTGGATAAGTCACAACTGAAATTTAAGAGCTTTACTAAAACTTGCTGCTCTTAAGTTTTTCTCAAATGGAAACTCAAATGCAGGCATCACAGAAGTAGCTATGAAATGCAACAGAATTTTTTTTTAGAATGAGTATTCGTAGAAGAAAACAGAAGAACAGCTTCATAATGTGGGAAAATGCAATGGTTTCTTAAACATGAACTAAAAATCATTATGCTGACCATAATGATGGTCACTGGATTAGTTAGATTCAGATGAAAAACTTCAGCTGATACAAGGATTGATTAAAAAATGAAAGTCAAGCCACAGAGGAGTCATTTCCAATACACATAATCAACAAGGGACTAACGTCTAAAATAAAGCAGCACAGATATTAGGAAGGCAGGTGCCTGACAGGAAGGTACTTCAAAGAGATAGCACAGAAACGTGAATAAGTGCCTGGACTGGTGCTCGTTGTCAGCAACACAATGGAAATCAGTCTACTTCCTGTCCCAGAGACGAGCAAACTGAGCTCACACACTACTGGCACAACTGCCACTGTGGAAACCGGTGTGAAATCACATGAACACATGCAAATCCAATGACCCAGCAATTCTTTTGGGCATAAAGCTACCTAACAAAAATGTGTACAGATGTTCACCAAAGGACATGACCAGAATGTTTGGAGCAATACTGTCTGTAATAGCTCTAAACTGGAAAGGACTGTCCAGATATCCACCCACAGCAGAATGGACCATTACACTGGATACGGACCCCTCCCTAGTCTCCATCTCTGACTCTGGACACTGACACACAGCAGCCATGAGAAAGCGTCTTCCACAGGGATGATCTAAAAATGCAATGTTAATAAGAGAAGCCAGACACAAAGGAGGAAACGGTGTGCTTTAAAAAATATTAAAGCACAAAAAACACGTGAAACACAAGCACACAAAACCCAAACGGAGAGCCAGCACGACGGCGGTTGCTCTTGGGGGCAGGAGAGCCACGTCTCAATGACAACGCCCTGGTCTTTGGACTCCCGTGGGTGCACTTTTCCGTATGAATCATCCACTCCAACACACAATCGCGTGCCTGGCACTGTGCTCATGCAGTGTGATGACACCAGTGAAAGCTGCACCGGATCGCTGTCGGTTTTCCTATTCTTTGTGAATCTTAGTGTTTCCTCTTTTTCCGGTTGCGTAGGGGATGGAACCCAGGGCCTCACTCATGCTAGGCGAGTGCTCTATCACTGAACCACTCCCCCAGCCACCCTACTTTTCATAGAGGAATGCTCACTGTTCCTTTCTTTTCCCTTGGAGGCACTAGGGTTGAATGTAGGGGTGCTATTCCACTTAACTACATTCCCAGCTCTTTTAAAAATTTTACTTTGAGACAGGGTCTTGCCAAGTTGCTCAAGCTGGTCTTGAACTTGACATCTTCCTGCTTCAGCCTCTCAAGCTGCTGTGACTATAGGCGTGTGCCACTGTGCCTGATATAAGGGGCCACATCTAAACAATGGGACACACTACATAAAATCCAGATCTCTGAGCAAACTAAAAAGAACAACAGAAAAGCAAAACCAAACCAAGCCATAAAAAACCTTGAAAACAACCTTGGCGACTGGGTACCCAGAGGCCCACACTCCAGCCTAGCTCCAACTGCTAGAGCTGGACCCAAGCCCCCAGGACTTCCTCCAGGCCTGCTTCACTTGGCAGTCCCTACCTGGCCCTGGTGGGCACTGGAGTTCATGTCCCTTCTTCTTTACAATGACCAAGAGTCTTTTCAGTTCCAGCTATCTCAGATCTTAACCAGATGGTGGGTCTTACTGGGCAAGTCCACTGGCCATGCAGGCCTGGCTGCCTCCACCCATCTGAAGCCTGTCCTGTCAGAGCTCAGTTGATATCACCTCCTCAGAGAGGCCTTCCCTGACCACCTACAGGTACTTTTTCCAATTCAGCCTAAATTATTTTCTTCATGTCTCTTATTATGATCTGAAATGATCCTATTTATCTGGTGTTCACTTTGTTTCTGAGAGAGCAAGGGCCGTGTCTGCTTCTTCATCCTGTCTCCCCCGAGCCTGGAACAGTTTCCAATAGATATTTTGATGAATTTGAATGAAATGAATAAACATAGATACACTCTGTAGAGGATCCCAAAGGCACGCAGCCGCCTCTCTCCCGTCTAGTGTCATCATGTAACACTCTGGAAGCAGAAGGGGAGGGTGCGGGTGAGAAAGAGGTCTCTTACCTTTCCCTTGCCTAGTACTAATTTCTGAGGGTTTTCTTACAGTGGAATATACTTGCATTTCATTTCCTGCATTTTGCTCATTTCTGATGACCTTGGATGACTAACTGAAACACATTTAAATGGAGAAAGAAGGAGTGACTACAGCTTCCACGGCCTCAGTGCCTGTGCATTGCTGCCTCAGCGGCGACATTCTTCGCAGAACAGCCAGTCGTCAGGCAGCAGCTCTCCAGCAACTATACCTTGACGGGAAAGCTGGCGGCTCCTCTCACTCTTCAATCGCATTTCACCGACGGCAGAATCACAGACTAGACTATTCAAAATATGACAGGAAATCTAACCAGCAGAATAATTCTGTGTGAAGTTGTTCGGCACAAAGGAAACCCATAGGGCACAGAGATACTCACTAATTTCTATAAAGAGTTCATTTATGTTTATCGCATTTTTTGCACTGGTCTCTACAAAAATCGCATGAATGGAGTCTGCGTAGTCCTTAGCATCTCTCTCCATGACTTCTCTGCAAGGCAACAATGGCAAATCAGAACTTTACCCATTAAGATCTTATGTTACCCCACCCAAACAATAATTAATTAATCTGCAATGACAAGGATGTCCTGGATGGCTGTGTGCACCCTGACATGAGGTCTTCCTAATTACACTGCTGTGTTTAAATAAACGAAACCCAGCATGACTGGCAATGTAGCTAACAGAACGAGTACGGCAAAGTTTTCTACTCCCACCCCCCAAGTTAGAATAAAAACCCTTGCTTTGGGAATCTTGGAAGTGGTAGAGAGAAATTTCTAATAAATGTGCTTCCTCTTTCAAGTACTCTGTAACATAGGAGCCTGGGGGCTGCACTGATCTCAGATAATGCCAAACGTGATGTTACCAATATTCAAGTAAATTACATACCTGTCTATATACATAATATGATTTGCTCAGAATGCCTGAAATCTTAATTTTAGTTTGAAACTTCAGGACTCCAACCACATAACAAAAAAGAATTTTTCAATGTCAGAGATAAAATAAGAAGCAAGATTCTTACACTGGATATTGCTCATTAAGAACAGGAACACATAATCAGCAGTGCAATCTCTTTGTCTAATAACCTACCTGACATCGATAAGATCACATTTATTTCCTGCAATAGCAACTACAATATTAGGTGGGCCATGCTGGCGAAGCTCTTTTACCCAGTTCTTCAACGTTGAAAACGTCTCCTGTAACACAAAGGGAGAAACTGAAGGCCTAAGCAAGTAAGTTTCCCAAACAGTATGAATAAAACTGCGTATGATCTTACTTCTTTTGTGATATCATAAACGATGATAGCTGCAGCTGAGCCTCGATAGTACATTGGTGCTAAGGCACGAAACTGCAGGGGGGAAATAAACAACAGCATTGGAAAAACAGGTTCAATGTGTTTTTTTTTTTTAACTAGACTTCAAAGCCCATTATCCCTGTACAGAAGGCAATCTTTCTCTGAAGCCAAAGATGACATCATGCCTTAGAGCAATGAACCAATAATTACCAAAGGTGAAAGCTTTCAATTTAACAGTGAAATGTCTCCAGAAGGTAGTTCAGAATACAGTTTTATAGGAATTAAATATGGTGCTATAAACAATTGATTCAGCTAAAAAGGCTTTTTAATTGAACTCAATATTGTAATTCCCAAATTCATTTGTACAATAGTCCTTTAAACTTTGGCTTCCCAAACTACCAAGGAGATAAAAATAATGCTGTAAACAGTTTTCCAGAGAGTGCTACATTGGGGTGCTGGGGTGCTGCAGAGATCACCCTGTGATCCAGATGCTGACTGTCCAGACACAAGCACACATCTAAATTCATTACGTGAGTGACTTGCACCTTGCTTTCTTGATGTGTCCATCCATGTGGCAATTCCCAAATGCTGGGCACACGTCTCATTCCACATCCATGAAGTTCACTCTGCATGTGCAACTTCCTCCCACCCTGCTGCCACTGACCACAACAGGCATGAGGAGAAAAGGGAAAGGGCTAACAATTTCAACAGCGTGGGTAATTTACTGGGCTTTTCTTTTGATGAGCGCAAGAAAGGAAATGTGAAGCATTTCCCCCAAATTTAGTTCCTAGGCAAACGTCCCAGCCTGGGCATCATCACAATGATGTGATGTAAATCTAGTTTACAGACTAGATTTTTACCTATCCTTGATCTCCCTACACTCTGACGTTGCAGGCAGGTCCTACGTACGATGTCACAAGATGGACTGCATCCCAGGCTGTTTCTGGAGGCATGAATATCCTCCTAGAGGTGCTCATGCACAACACGCACAGATCTGTGGACTCTAGCTTCTTTTTTATTTTAAAGAGAGGGACAGTGAGAGAGAGAGAGAGAGAGACAGACAGACACAATCAATTTTTTTTCTTTTTTAATAGGGACAATGAGAGAGAGAGAGAGAGGAAGGGAGGGAGGGAGGGATAGAGAGAGAATATCAATTTTATTTAGTTTTTCACATGGCTTTCACTGCTCCGAGACGTCACTATGTACGGGGTGCTGGGGTTTGAACTCGCGTACTCACACATGCCAGGCAAGCGTCGTAACCGCTGAGCCACTGCTCTAGCCCCTCTAGCTTCTTTTTTTTTGTGGCCCAGGGGTACTTAACCACTGAGCTACATCCTCAGCCTTTTTTTTACTTTTTAATTAGAAGTAGGATCTTGCTAAGTTGCTCAGTCTGGTCTCCAACATGTGATCCTCCTGCCTTAGCCATAGCACCAGGCTGGAGTCTAACTTCCTATTAGTGAGTTTAACTTTTTGGCTTTTAAATTTCATGTTAATTTGAGCTTTACAAAAGAAAGTGAAATGGTGACTGTAAGCTCCATGAGGGAAGAGAGCGTGTGATCTCAGGGCCTACCACTACAGGTCATCAAGAGCTGGTGAGCACACGAAGAACTGCGTGACAGGTATGTCCACATACAGAAGTGCAGTACCCTCTGTGAGAAAAAGGCGGGCCTTGGATGAAAGCCTACTTCCAGTAAAATGATATGCTAAGTTTTAGAAGAAAACAAAAATAAAAGCTGTTAAGTTAAGAAAGCACTGGAGGAAAGGGAACTACACCTAGGTGCAGTGGCCATGCCTGGGAGGCAGAGGCAGGAGGATCACCAAGTTCAAAGGCCAGTCTTGGCAACTGAGGGAGAGAGACCCTGACTCAAATGAAAAAGAAAGCCGGGGGTGTAGCTCACGGTAGAGTGTCCCTGAGTTCAATCCCTAGTGCCACACATGAAAAGAGATGCTACGTTAGGTGAAGGCACTAGCTTTCATTTCTGTGTACTTATGATAGCAATGTCCTTTATAGGGCTTTCTTTTTCTTTGTTCAAAATTATACGGTGAAATTTGCATTGAGTAAAGCAAAGATCTCAGCTGTGCAACTGATAAGGTGATAAATGTACAGGCCCTAATGTACACCATCCACCAGGCTAGCAAACACGGAGTTTAAAATCCCTGTTTGATCTTGGCCATGACCCTTGTCTTCAAGCTTACTCTCTACTAGAACATGACTGCAATGGTTGTCTTCTGCCTATGATATGCACAAAATTTCCTTTCCATTCTGTTATTTTCAAACTTTCTTTGTTTTCATAAACAAGGTAATCTGCTTTAATCAACACGCAGCTGGGTCCTGGCTTTTGGCACATCTGACAACCTCTGCTTTCAAGTGGAACGTTCAGGTCCTTTACATTTAATGTACCTACTGGTGTGTTTGGGTTTAGGTCTATGGTCTACTGCTTTGTTTTACATGTGTTCTTTTTTAAATTTCTCTGTTCTTCTTTTACTCCTCTCTTTTTTGTTGTTGTTGTTGTTCCTGGGACTGAACCCACAGACACTTAACCACTGAGCCACATTCCCAGCACCCCCCCAGGTTTTCTAAAAATATTTTAAAATTCTGAGACAGGGTCACACTAAATTGCTTAGGGCCTTGCTAAGTTGCTGAGGCTGGCTTTGAACTTGTGATCCTCGTGCCTCAGCCTCCTGAGCCACTGAGATTACAGGTGTGCACCACCGTGCGTGGCTACTCCTCTCTTTTGATTGGATATTTTCTAGTATTATTCATTGATTCTTCTATTGACTTTGTAGCTATATTTTTTGTGTGTCACTATTTAAGTGGCTGTTGTTATAACTACAATAGATATATTTCCACAGTCTATTTAGTGTTTAAAACATTATCATTGCATATAAGAGAATTTTGCAAGCATCTAATTTTTTTTATCCCACATTCTTTGTGCTACTGTTGTCAAATATTTAAAATTTATATATACTGTAAATTACACAATCCAACTGGACAGTGTGGGTGATACATTGAGACTGGTTTCTGTTTTCTTCTCTGAAGAGTGTTAAATTACTGGATAATCCCTGTGGGGTTAGCTCTACATTTTGTTAAGGTGAGCCTGTTAGGGTGTACCCTTAGTACCAGGACATGGACTTTGCTTCTGAGGCACCGCCCTTCTGAAGTCTCAATGGAATGCCAAAGGTGTTTAACCCGTCTCCTCTAATATGGCAGGACTGGGTTCAAACTCCAAACTTTAGCTCTACTAACAGGAAGCAGCTGGAACCTCTCGTCAGCCCTGTCACCCTTCCAGCTATTGGTCTCTCCTGGGTTTGACAACGTCTCCTCTCTACATTCACAATTTGGGGATCAAACAAAGACTTAAGGGGAATATATAAACAGATTTTGGAGCTTCCCTCCTTGCTGCACCACTGTTTCTGGGATTTGAAGCAGTCCTAAACTCTATTCACAGTGTCATAAGCTACAAAGACAGGCTTCCTACTCGAGTCCTAGATGCTCTTTCCACATGACTTGGGGAATGTCACCTAGGAAAAACTGTAAAGATGTGGCCCATTATCCAGCATGGCTCCTTTTTGTGTCTCTGGCTGCATTGGGTTGCTATGCAATACCTTTGAAGAGTTCACTTTAAAAGTTTTATCCAGAGTTATATATAAACTGCTGTATGTGGCAGCTGACCATTATAGCCACTCTTGTGCTATGCTGAAACTCTCATCATCTTGGTGTAAAGAAGGAAGATGGAAGCATATAAAGAAACTTAAAAGACATCAGCACACCTGTGCTTCAAATGTGGCTCTAGATCGGAGGACAGCAAACTTTCTGTCAAGGACCAAGAAGTGAATAGTTATGTTCCAACAAAACTTTATTTACAAAAATAGGTAGCAGCTCTAGATGATCCTAAGTCACTAGGTTCCTGATTTTTAACATAAGAACAATTAATTCATTACATGACCACCATGATGATAGCTGTGTGCCTTCCTGATGTTCTGAGCTCTGTGGAAAAGCCACCAGGAGATACCTCATTAAGAAGCAGGTCTGGATGCAGTATCTACTAGGTTCTGGTTAAGCAGCTTTCTTCTTAACCATCACATGTGGATGGGAAGCATTTCAAGCATATTCATGGTACGTATTCACAGTGCTCTTGCATGTATGTGCTGTGTCTCTTTCAATACTACTACAGGAGTCTTTGTTCGTGAAGGATAGTTGGTTGGGAAAAGGTGACAAAATGAATTCATTCAGTTTACAAATAATAGGGACAAAAAAGACTCACAAGGGCTGTCTTAAGAAAGTAGGAAAATAAGTCTCATTTTGTCTGGTAATTGAAAAAATTCAGCCTTATGTTTAGTCAGGAGCTGATATCTCAGATGTACATTGAATCAAAGTTAATTGATGACTTGGTTGATTGTTCTGATAACTGTATCCCAGCACATTATGACAGCCTTTATTTCACATTTAACTCATATACTCTTATCATAAAAGTGTTAGATTTTACAAGATAACCGAGGGCTCCAAGAATTGTCCCTAGATCCCTCTTAACTCACTGTCTTCTGAAGCACTTATATTAGCAACTTGATCAGTATTTTTCCTCTTTATTTAACAAGATCCCTACGGTCAAGGGTTAGGGTTCACATAACATAGTTGAAAACTTCTCCAAAGTCACCTTCATTGGTGACTTTGAAATTAAACTGCTTTGCAATCAGTTGTAACCTAACCATCACAAAAATATGACTGTTAAAACCATGTGGCAACAGGTGCTAGAGCCAAATGGGGAGATGTCTGAATAGTCAGTTCATCCAAAACAGCGTCATCTTAGAACAATTTTTGATTCCATTGTTAATCTTATGACTATAAGGAACTAAATAATTTAGACATGAAAAATCCAGAAAACCGTCATTTCAGGCATGCACTTCTCACACAGTGAGAGCATAAAAGGTCTCTCCTTATCTGTGTCTAAGTAGGACTGGCAGGCAGCTGATGTTATGTTCACTGTCATCAACACCACGTGCTAGAGGCTGAGAGCAGAGACAGGAGGACAATACTGTTCCCAAAGAGCTCACAGCTAATGGAAGGGACCAGAGTAAGGAAACAGGTGCTGATGGCATGAATGAGGGCAATCAAAGACTATGCAGCACAGAGTCCATCTGCTGATCCATCCAACCATGATCTGAACATGAGCTCAATAGCAGGCACTGAGCTGGGGACTGGGAATATAGGAGCAATCAAGATACTGTGGGCCCAGCTCTCAATGTCCACAGTGTGCTGGGAGAGATTGTCAGTAAAGGTAAACAGACATCTAACTACAATTTTTAATGAATGCCTTGAGGAAACTGAACATTGACAATGACGGGAGAATGAAATGGGAGCCACACTTAGACACCAGCTGGGGAGTTGGGGGCATGACATTCAACCTAGACCAAAAGCTGGTAAAGAAGCCTTTCAGTGAGAAGGACCAACATACTTGAAGGCCTGACAGCAAGGTGCTCAAGGACCTGCATGGAGGGCAGGAGGCTGGAGCTCAGTGGCAGAGAGGGAGGGTGGGTTGGGAGCGCACTCAGGAGAGCAGGGGAGCATGGCATGTGGGCAGAGGAGAGGAGCAATCATCAGTCACTGAAGAGTATTAGCAGGAAGCCAGGAGGGTCCCATTTTGTTTCTAAAGGACTCTGTGTCCTGTGAGAAGTGGCATGGGTCAGGGCTGGGCAGAAGGAAAGCAGGGAGACCAAGGCTATCGAATACTCAAGTGAGAATAAAAGGTGTAAGAATAAACTCTTCAATATGTACAACTATAATGAAAAAAAATCTTGTTAAAAAAGAAGAAAAAAGGTGGCTGTTGAGCAAGGTGATGAACTAGATGCAGTGGAGACTTATTCCCACCACGGGGCTGTCAGACGTGCTGAAGGAGCGGGGGCGCTGTGGGGAGTGCAAGACAACAGCCAGGGTTTAAGCAACACAGGTATACGGCAGCAGAGTTCCTCACCTGAGGCTAGCAGGATTGGTTAGGAGAGCCCCTATTAGTAAAGTGATACCAGAGATGGGTTCTGAAGACTGAATGAAGTTTTCCAGACAAAAAGGAGGGAGGAAGAGTGAGAGGGTGCACAACTGGGTGGCATGCAGTTTGGAATTTGAGGCCAGGTTGCTGGGAAGAGGGGGAAAGAGAGTTTGGGCGGTGGTTGGCACATTCAGGACAAACAGGCAGTTCTTGACTCAGACAGGCTTGCGGATGTGTCCTGCATGGTCCTGCCTATGCTTCATGCAGTCCTTGATGACCTGTCTGATATTTAGCTCTCCTTAAGCCCTGACACTGGGCAACCCTGGACATGCGCTCTTGCTCAGCAACACCTGGCTGCAGCCAGCGCTCCTGGGTGGATCTGTTCTCCTGCTGCTTCCCCTGAACACCTCCTGTCCAGATCTGGGCTGCATGATGGTGCTTCAGGAGGCGGGGCACAGGTTCACAGCTGAGAGCAACCACTCCTGTTGAAGAACTAATTAGAAGTGGGCAAACGACAGGCAGGCAAACTGGTTAATTACAAACTTCACAGACTCTGCAATCATGCTAGCAGAAAGGGAGAGACATATGTCCTTGGGTTCTTTTTTCATGTTCCGGAAAAGAGAGATGCTATCCATCACTGTGTGCACCGGGACAGGCTCTGATGAAAGCATAATGGGGCCTGTACTGCAGCAGGGTTCTTTATGATGCAGGCTTTGCTGTGCCATCCATATCTGCAAGGGGCGACTGAACCGTGGGACTCAGCGGAGGGCGCACGTATTACTGACAGGAAGAGCCCCACCAGTTTGTGGCTGACAGGACAAATCCCAGGGCTGTGTGCACAGATATATGTAGAAGGCCCCTGCAGTCAGCAACACTTCTGAAGGATAGAAGGGTGATGGCCAGCAGAGGTCCAACTGTCTCAGATGCCCCATTCTAGATGCACAACACCAGGACAGCAAGGGCAGGGAAAGGAAGACCGTAAGAGACGTCGCTCAGATGAGTAACTGGCTGGGAGCACGGTCTCCAGTGTTAAAAACAGAAGAAACCAAACAAAGTGAACTTAAGACATCAAATCTGTACAAATGTTTCATGTCTACATCGAGGACAACAGTAATGGCTTGTTTTGTTTTCCTCCGTTTGTCTGGGATAGTTCTTGTCAGTTTTTAAACCATACACAGTGTCTGTGTTGTCTTAGATAAGACTGTGATGACAGACTATGTTTCCTGATTACTTCTAAGAGCTTCATACAGCACTGTGCATCCATCTGATGCTCTGTTTTGATAGTACTGTTTGAAAACAAAATTAAACAGCCGCTGAATAATGGGGCAGCCACAGGCACCTTGGCAGGAAACTGGAGTCTGTGTGTGGATGGGAGACAGCGGCATATGTGTGGTCCCTTCCCACCCCTTCTGATTTGGTGAGTTTCCCCAAATTCCACCTGCACGGTGCTGCTGTGGCTGGCCCCACTCTGGTTTAGACTCTTTCTTAGGCAGAAAACCACTGTGGCCAGTTTTATCATCAGGCATTTATTAAGTACCTACTGCAAGGCACTGTGTGAGCTCATCCATTTCACTTTAATCTCAAACTTTATATGCTGTAAAGTTCCCTCTTTAGCTTTTTAAAAGGCAGCTATAAATGAGTTGTGCTTAACTCTCCCTTTCTACCACTAATTCTTTTTACATCTTTACTACAGGATAGAGCCCCAAATTACACACAATGCTCAAGTGGGACTTTATCAGGCCTGTTAGTCAGCATTTACTTTAAGACACTAAAAAATATAAAAATGCCCTCAGTGCCCATTATCACGTTCTCCATCAGTGGACTTTGTGGCTCTAATTGAAAAGAAAAAGGCTGGCCTACACAAATGGAAATAAATGTGTCTCTGGCGCACGGAGGAGAAGTGAGTAACGTGAAATGACAGGGATGTTGACAGTTTAGTTGGCGCTTTAATTTGTTTTGGGCCTCAGAAAAACACATAGTAAATTAAAGAGTGACTTACTCGTTCTTGTCCAGCTGTATCCCAGATTAGGAATTTATGTAGCTCACTTTGGTACTGGACAGTCTTGGTCATAAAAGATGCCCTATAAAGAGAGACCTAAATGATCAGAATACAGTTATTTAACGCACGCTTCCAGCCCCAGTCGGAAGCATCACTTAGACTTCAAGCTCAGACTCCCAACTCCATACTATGTCCTGACTTTGCTGCTCTCCAGAGTATTTTATGGGATGTTCAGATGCTGGCTGCATAGTCTCTGTCCAAACAAAATAAAGCATTAGGCACATCTGCCCAACACAAAGAGGGACGAGTTCTTGGGCTTTTGATTGCCTAAGCTCCAGATCAAAAAACCAAAAGAGTTTGGTAATCTAGACGTTAGCCTCCCTTGTAAACACAGAAAATGTTATTCAAAAGATGTTATGAGAAAATTTTCTAAAAATCAGTGTGTCCAGAAAACGTGTGCAGTAAGTAGTAGAAAGAAAAATTAGACCATTTGGGTTTGTTCTCCCCCAAATACCAAACTACATGGCCATAAACTGCTGACCAGGAACTACTATAACGCTGAAGCTAATCCAAAGAAGAGGCCAAACAAGAAGCTGGAGGAGAGGGCTGGAGCAATGACAGCTGTACCAAGGCGATTTGATCTGTCCGCAGCCCTGCTGGTGACCACCCAAGTGTGCGCAGCACAACACGCTTCTCAGTGGCAATCCCACAGCAGCCCTGAGGCCTCCCCCAACTCTTGGTGGAGAAAAGAATCAGTTTGTAGATCGTGCTGCTTGGCTCCTGCTAAGGAGGCACTCTGTCCAAGGGGTTCTGAAGGCAGGGGCTCCTACAATTGTGGGGTCCCACACTTCTGGAGGATCTAGGATAAGATGCAAAGCCTGAATCTTTTCTGAGGAGCCATGGTAGCCCAAAAGCAAGTGTTTGGACACTGTGGGCTAGGACACAGATTCAGGAGTCCTGCCCCAGGAATGGGGCTGACTCCAGCACTACCTTGCATTCTCCACTTCACTTGGAAGGCAGCCCCCAGAAGTCCTGTTTTCCAATCTCCTTACAGCATCCCAGTAAGATTTACAGAACCTAGAGATGACTGCTTTAGTTTAAATATGAGGTATCCCCAAAGCTCCTGTGTTAATGCAGGAGGTGAAACAATCAGATCAACAGACCAATCCATCTGATAGATTAAAAGACTGAATGGATGACAGGTTGCTAACAGCAGGCAGGCAGGTGTGGCTGGAGGTGTGGGTCATTGGGTTGCCTTGGGAGATTATATATTTTGTCCCTGGGTCCTCTCACTCACTCTCTGCTTTCTGGCTGCCACAGAGTGAGCAGCTTTCCTTTACTGTACTCTTCCACTGTGAGCTTCTGCCTCACCTTGGGCCAAGAGCAATGGAGCCAACCTTTCATGGACTGAACCTCTGAAACTATGGAACGAAATAAGACTCTTCCTCCTTTAAGTTGTTCCTGTGGGGTATTTTGGCCACAGTGATAAAAACCTAACACAATGACCATGTCTTCTTTCCTATTGGATAATAAGCTTCCTGGGGCCAAGGGCAAGGTTGTACTCTTGAATCAAACCCTAATCGCTTCAAGTAAGACAACGAACCCAATGGCTAGGCATCTTCAGACATGTTGAAAGCTTGAAATATTTTTGCTGAGATTCAAGGAACAGATTTCAAGAAAGTGAAAGTTGAAACAGAATGACTTTTGGAAATATTGAGCTTAATAAGTACCAGATTCCTTGGTTTTAAAGCCTTCTCCAATACAGTGAATTTCTGGCAATATTTATATGAATTTACAGCATGGTAAGCAGCCTCCAAAATAGTGACTATAATGAGGGAGAGTGAATCAGGAGGCAAGATTACATTTATTGGATAGGTACTTTTTATTAAGTATTTATTTGCTGAAAATTTACCTCTTGGTATCATTAGTGAAGTACTTTGTACACAGAAAGTACTCAATAGATGGTTATTGTACCAAGAACTTCTGGTGACTCACTCTTATTAAATTAGGATGCAATGTGATTCCTCACTTAGGAAAGATCTAAGCATTCAAAAAGCATTGTTTATTGCAAAGATTAAATGAGGTGATGTATGTGAAAGTGTTTTGTAAATTGTAACGCACTGTATCTATACAAGGTAATATCATTATTATTTAAAGGCAGCTGCAGGAAATGTTTTAGTTTAGTTTTGCGATTAGTCCTAAAAGCTTGCAACTCAACTTTCCATCAATTATGACTGAAGAGTGACATAGGCACCCAAGATAAGCCTGTTCACAGAAGCAATGCAACCACCACATCCATTCTGACTGCTCAAATGACAAGAGGACGCTTCAATCAAAAGCTGACAATGGCAGATGCCATAAATAAAAGGACACGTCTCCTTACAGGACAGGGACTCGCTGCAGTTGTGGTGACTGCAGTTCGTCCTGAAAAGGGGCAAACCCGAGCCCAGACCCCTCCAGCCAGGCCACCCCCAGGCCTTCCTGTGCCCACGGCTCTCTGCCTAGGTTTGATCACTTCCATGTCTTTGGCTTCCCGTCCTCCTATCACTGGCATCACTTGCCCACACTACTAGTCCCTCCAGCACTCCCACCTTGCGCCTGCCAGGCTGCTCCCAGGCCTTCCTGTGCCCATGGCTCTCTGCCTAGGTTTGATTACTTCCATGTCTTTGGCTTCCCGTCCTCTTATCACTGGCATCACTTGACCACACTACTAGTCCCTCCAGCACTCCCACCTTGCGCCTGCCAGGCTGCTCCCAGGCCTTCCTGTGCCCATGGCTCTCTGCTTAGGTTTGATTACTTCCATGTCTTTGGCTTCCCCTCCTCTTATCACTGGCATCACTTGCCCACACTACTAGTTCTTCAGCAGCCTTGTCTGCCATGTTTCAAGTACCCAAAAAAGCCCCATACACCTCTCCATTCCTTCTGCTCCTGTGCTGGAGGAGATCACCAGTGCTGCTGGGTCAGCATGGAGATTCCACCCTGTGTCACACGGGCAACTTTTAGGCTTTCCCCCACTGCACACAGTAGTTCAATCACATTCTATGCCTGCTTCCTGCTCTGCCCCAGCCCACTACCCTCCTCTTCAGGTTCCAGCACATTCCCAGCTTTCTGTGAGAAAAAGATTTAAGAACTATGACTACCCAAACTCCCCAGTCAACACTGCTAACCTCAAGAATGGGTGAATTCCCCCCACTGGCTGTGTGTTCCATTCCTGACTTCGGTTGAGTCAGAGGTGTTCTTTCCTTGGCTCACTCATCATTGCTGCCCTGATCCTAGCACAATGGGTTTGGGCCACTGCAGTCATCACATTGGTCTCCCCTTCCCACTCTCAAACCCTGCCTCACCCTCCACCCACAGCCCCTCTTCTTTGGAAGCTTTCCCACAGGTTCTCCTCCGGTCAGATGCCCTTTATTTTATAGGTCGCAGCTCAAATGTCAATGACCACAGAAGCCTGATCCACCCACCCAGACCAGGCAGTCTGTTTCCCAACACTGTCTCATTTTATCTTCAGAGCACCTACTCTCTTTCTTTCCCTCCCTCCTTCCTTCCTTTCTTAATTAACCTGATCAATGTCTTAATTCATCTGTGAGAACTGTAGGCTACTGAAGGGAGGGACTTTGCTGCGGCTCCTCCTCTGGAATAGGGGTGTCTCCCTCATGTCCTTCCTCACTGCTATCCTAAAACTCAACTGACACTTACTGTAGTGCACATGAGCTACCTGGTATTCACTATACCACCACTTCCTGAAGCATAATGTGAGAAATACCACTCAGGCATAGGTGAAGAGTCAAGATTAGAAGAGACTTTGTGTCTTCAACTGTACCAGGGTTGTGGCATCTAGGGAATGAGGGAAGCAGCTCAACTAAGGCAGGGCTGACTATGCCCAGCGCCCTGCCTGCCTTGTCTTCCTCAGCCGTAAGTTCCACCCTCTCCCTACTCCAGCTAGCAAGCGATAAGCAAAATCTACTACATCCATCTATCCTTCAGACCTCTGGTCTTCTGCTAAGGAAGAAGCCAGGGCATATTATGGGGTATCTTTGCTGCTCACTCATGTGTTTAATTAGGAGTGACTTCCCATCTCCAGTCCCAGTTCAGGTGGCTAGGATGCAATGACCACCTCTCTCACCTTTCTACCTTTGGCCTGCACAACATCTCTTCATACCAACAAGTATAACTGTGGACTTTTAAGAGACTGAAATCCTCAAAAAACTAAAAACAGAATTACTGTATGACCCAGCTATACCACTCCTCAGTATTTACCCAGAAAAACTAAAGTCAGCATACTTCAGATGCATGGGTACACTCAGGTTTACTGAGGCTCAATTCACAATTGCCAATTATGGAATCAGCCAAGGTACTCATCAACAAGTAACCGGATAAAAAAATCTGGTGCATATAAACAATGGAGTTTTATTCAGCTATAAACAATAAAATTATGTCATTTGCAGGAAAATAGATGGAACTGGAAAGTATCATGTTAAAAGTGAAATAAGCCAGACTCAGCAAGGCAAGTATTGAATGATTTCTCTCATTTGTGGAAGCCAGAGGGGGGAAAACAGAAAAAAAAACAAAGAAAAAAAGGGGAAAAAAAGATGTCATGGAAGTAGAAGGAAGGAAGACTATTTGGCAGAGGACAGGCAGCAGGGGAAGGTAGGAAGAGATGGTAAGGAGGGACTGGGGAGTAAATGGATCACATCATGTTGCATTCATGTATATGATGCAGTGAAAGTCACCATTCTGTACAATTTTTATGTGCCAATAAAAAAAGAGAGAGACTGAAATCTTGACCTATCACAACTCTAAGAACCACTTCCTCCTCCTTAGCACTTGGGTTTGATTTTTCTCTACCGTGTGACATGCTGGGAACAGGTGCTGTCTGTCTCTGAAGTGGTGCAGCCACAGGGCCGAGGCTCCTGCCTGGCTCAGTCATGCAATCTCTTGCCAGGGCTCCAGTCTCATCAGCCGAGCACAGTACTTCCACATCCCACTGCCTCTGGTTCAACCATACAATGCAGGTACCTCACTGCACTTCATGTGGCCAAGCCCTATGACTCTTCCAAACTCCAAGTTCCCAGTCACAGAACACCATGTCTGCCTTCTACAGATCAGAATCCAGCCTGCAACTCTTCTTTGTCCTGTTACCTGCATCCAATCTTGTAGCAGAGCTGTCTGGTTCTTTACTTTACATTTCATCTACACTTGAACCTCAACCTCTGAAACACATTCATTCATGCACTGGACTCTGATCTTTGTACAGGGCTCTGACAATGCTTTCCTTCCACTGTCGCTCATATCTCAAGCTCACTCCTCTAACATTCAAGTTAAATGATGTGGAGGGATCTGACGACTTTAATACCTTGCTTTCTGAAAACCAGGCAATGGCTTCCTGCCATTCAAATGATACATTTTTATTTTCCAGCCTGCCATTTACTTGTCTGATAACCTTATTTTTCACTGCTAAACTGTCTCTCTTCAGTCTGCCTAGGCAGATCATATTAGCTCTTTAATCTAAAATCCCTACTAGCATTATTTCCTAAAGCTAGACTGCCTTTCATAGACTTCTCCATTTTTCATGACATTCTAAATATATGACTTTCACGTATACCAAGTAGTCATGATCTTTGGTCAGAGTACGTGTTCCCAATGAAAATAGTTGCTACAAGGCATTTTAAAAATTTCTTTTCTTTAATGGCAGTAACTCATTTGGCCCTCTTGAAACATAGGTAGGCTAGGACATCACACTCCAGAAACTTTCTCAACCATTTTCTTTGAATGGCACATGGGATGCTGCCATCCTATAATATAGGTAGATACTGCCTTGAGGATGAACAATTCAGTACATTTTAAAATTAACAAAAGTCCTGAACTTCTGAACACTTTATATCTCACACAACCCTTGAAACTCTCACTTATCTTTGCTGATAGAAGCACCATCATACAGTGCTGGGTGTGGTGTAGCATGCCTGTAATCCCAGTAACTTGGGAGACTGAGGCAGGAGGATCACAAGTTTGAGGCCAGCATTTAGCAAGGCGCTAAGCAACTTAGCAAGACCCTGCTGCAAAATAAAAAATAAAAGGGACTGGGAATATAGCTCAGCGGTGAAGTACTCCTGGGTTCACTGCCTAATACTCCCCCCTCCCCCTAAAAAAGCAACACCAAGACTGAAATATGAAAAGATCAAACATGTGTAAAATCTGGTAGTTCCTCTAACAGACACCACGGCACCATCAGGAAGATTGAGAGAAAGGGGCTCACCAAGTTTCAGCAGAACACAAGGGCACATTTATGTCAGAGTGGCTTTAAAAGGAAAAGAAGTCCTATGAGTACCCATAAATTCAATTACTGACGTGCATTCCATAGTCAAGCACATCTTTTACCCTTCCTTTAAACTTGTTATGGTTTGGGGCTGAACAGTGGCTCAGCAGTTACAGCACTTGCCTGGCATGCTAAAGTACACGGGTTCAAACCCCAGCACCTATGTACACAACTAAGTGTCAGAGCCACGAAAGCCATGTGAAAAACTCAATAAGAACTGATTCTCTCTGTCTCTCCCTCTCTCTCTCTGTCCTTCTTAAAAAAAAAAAAAAAACAACAAAAAACAATGAACTTGTTATGGTTCAAAAGAAAGGAATCCTCCAAAAGCTCAATATGTGAGACGATGATAAAAGGCTGAGAGATGAAATATCTGCTCCCAAGCAGTGAATTACTTCCCTGAGAGGGATAACTGGGTAGGCAGGTAGGGTGTGGCATGGAGGAGGGGCATGCCTTTGGGGTATGTATTTTGTAGCCGGTGAGTGAAGTCTCTCTGCTTCCTGATCACCAAACTCTTCTGCCATGATGTTTGGCATCACCCCGAGCCCTAAGGAATGGAGTCAGCCTTCTACGGACTAAGACCTCTGGAACCGTGAGCCCCCAAATAAACTTTTACTCCTAAAATTGTTCTTGTCGGTCTTTTAGTCATAGCAGTGAAAAAGCTGACTACAACAAAACCGTACTATCGCTTAGCCTAGGTCTAAGGATTAACTTAGAGTGGTGAACGCACCTGTTGCACAGGAAATCCTTTCTTACTTTCAACACTTTGGTCAAAGATTCAAGGATTTTTGGAAAATAACATCAAAGAAAATATTTATTTAAACATAAAGATAACTAAAAGAGTTTAGCCTCCCCGTTCCCAAGTTTGTCAAGAATAACTAACAAACACAACCCTTTCACATCAGGAACACAAAAAGTGACAATGACAAAGTGAACTGCCTCCACCCAGCGTTCACTGCTTCCAGGCACCCTTCCCAAACTTTCAAGTGTGTGTCCTTTTTAGTCCAATGCCCACCTCTGGGTTGGGCTCATGTTACCACCACTGTGTGCATGAGACACCAAAGGGTCAGGGACAGGCCAGAGAGTAGAGCGGCTGAGACCCAAGGCCAGGCGGCTGGGCTGAACCTGTGCTCTGAGCAGGAGCACTGTGGGACCATGTTGCGCTTTCCCAATTGCTTGGCCTCCCACTGCCTGGCAGAACACTGGGCAGGCAAGATGACCAAGACCCCTGAGAGGCTCACGCTGGGGGGGCGTGTCAGGTGAATGTTCTTGGAGATGGCTGAAGAAGAGACAGAAAGGGTGAGAGCAGTAAAGCCAAGCGTATGTGGCAATGCCAGGTGTGGGAAGTGAAACAACTGCCCCACTGCCCTCCCAGGTCCACACCCTAAGCCCCTAAACCCAGAGCCTGTGATAGGTGACCTCACATGGCAAAATGGACTTGTCAGATGTGACTACGTTAAGAATTTTGTGTTGGGAAGAGAATATGGGATTTTGAAGCAGGCCTGAAGTAATCACAAAGTGTATGCATGTGTCTTTAATTTAACAAAAGAATCAAGAAGAGTGGGAGACAGAGGAAAAGGTAACTTGAAGCTGGAAGTGGAGACTGGAATAAAGGGCTCTGAAGATGGAGTAAAGGGCCACATGTCACAACAGTCACTAGAAGCTGAAAAAGGCAAGGAAATGGGTTCTCATCAGAGCCTCTGGAAGGGACCAGCTTGGCCAACACCTTTTTTTAAACCAGTGAAACTGATTTTGGACTTGGGATCTCCAGAACTGAAAAAGAATAAATCTGTATTTTTTTTTTTTTAAAGAGAGAAGGACAGTGAGAGAGAGAGAATGAATATCAATTTTTATTGTTTTTCATGCGGCTTTCGTTGCTCTGACACTTAGTTGTGTACGTGGTGCTAGGGTTTGAACCCGTGTATTTGCACATGACAGGCAAGTGCGTAACTGGTAAGCCACTGCTCCAGCCCCAAATCTGTATTGTTTTAAACCACTTTGTTGTGACTTGTTACAGCAGCAAGAGGAAATGAATATATCAGGAAAGCCTCATAGAAGAGGTGAATTGTGAGCTGAACCTGGGAGTCAAGAAGGGTGTTGGCTGGGCAAATGGGGTGGGCACAAGAGGGAGTCACATTCTGTAAAGAGCAATATCAGGAACCCAAGCAGAGAAGGATGACTGTGCAGGCAGCAGCCCAGCTGCACAGTTCTAGAGACCAGCGCTCTACTGCAGTCACTACTGCCATACCCGTGGTCTAGGTGTGGTTCTAGTGAATACTTTAACAAATCACTCCCTCTTTTAAACTGAGTCTTGAATAAGCAATAATATCGGTAAAATTAAAAACCTACAGGTTTCATGGACTAATTTTACTTTTTCCAACAGATAATACTTATCAATCAATATAAAAAGTGCGTGTCTGTTTACTGTTTAAAATCACCCCGCATACAATGTTTTGGAAAAGACAGCTAAAAGTGAAGTGGGCCACTGAGAGGTGAAGGAAGGGATGGTTCTGAGTTGCTTTAGCAGGCAACTCTCCCAGAGCACAGGGCCTTAGTAACCTGCAGGTGAGAGAGGTGGCTCTCTCTTTAAGGACCACACAGGTCAGAAGTTGAGGCATGCACATAGGTCAGGACTGGGGAATACCAAGCACTGTAAGAGCAAGATAAGACGGAGGGAGCTAGACAGAGAGGGTGACACAGGAGGGAAGCAAGGTAAGCGGCCTGGAAGATGATCCTGGATGAAGATGGGATAGGCTTGAACGGCAGGAGGGAAGGCTGAAGGCTGATACACAGAAGCCACAGGGCTTTGAGTGGAAAGAAAGGGAGTTCTCACCCAGTGCGAGGAAGGTTTCTGCGAGTGAGCTCAGGAAACTGAGCAGAGCCCCTCTCAGTCACCTGCTTCACTGCCCCAAAGTACAACACAGGTGTCATCAGTTGGGCCCTTCCTCTCGCTGGAAACTTGATTTTATTTAATTTTTCATGTGGCTTTCATTGCTCAGACACTTCATTGTGTATGTAGTGCTGGGGTTTGAACCCGTGTCCTCGTGCATGCCAGGCAAGTGCCATAACTGCCAAGCCACTACTCCAGCCCCTGGAAACCTGGTTTTTATGTGTCTTTCTCAAACACTTGGTTTATAAAACATGTGTATATACAGTTTCTCTTGTATCCTCCTGGATATTCTAAAAACACGGATGCTAATATATACTACATGCCTTTTTTCACTCAACACTGCCTACGAGATCATCATGAGAATACAAGCAGCTTCCTCCAGCTGGACTTTCCCTTTACTGTATCACCTTAAGTGACTACACTTTGATTTATATCATCAGATCCCTACTGATCAGTGATACTACAAGTATCAACCGTGAACATTACCCTGTTGTTTGGGACTTACAGACGCTTATCTGTAAAGTCCTGAAGCACAATTACTGGGCCGAACAGCATGAGATAATAACACACTGGCTACGAACACAGAGCCAGAATACTCAGCATTGTTGGTTTTACTACCAACTGTGTATTACTAAGCAAGCCAATTAACCTCAACTCTCTGTAATTACCTCTGTTCTCTCATCAGAAACCTTTCTGACTGTCCCCCACTGGTTCACGTGTTATAGGCTTGGTCCCCAGGTGGCACTACCGGGAGGTGCTGTGCACCTTTAGGATGTGAGGTCTAACGGGAGTCGTTAGGTCAACTTCCTGACTACGACGTGAGTGGATCTTGCTCACCACCCACTCCCACCATGATGTGCTGCCTGGCCTAGGCCAATGGGGCCGGTCAATAATGGACTGGAATCTCCAACACTGTTGAGCCCAAACAAACGTTTCCTAAGTTGACTGCTGGTATTCTGTAACAGTGATGGAAAGCTGCCCAAACAATGGGTCCTTATTTGTACACTAACATGCAGAGTATGGGTTTTTGGTCCAACGTGTTTGAGATTTCATATTCTCAAGTAACCATAACCCAAAACTCAGATAAACATTTCCATAACTCCAGGAAGTTCCTTCATGCCCACTTCCAGTTAATTCTCGTCTCTACTCTAAACAAATCATTGAGTCTATGAGAAACATAAATGCCAGAAAATAGAGCTAACAGTCGATGAAATCACGCACACGGGTTTTCTCTCTCTTTTTTGTGGCACCAGGGACTGGACACAGCCTGTGCACACCAGGCAAGCGCTGTGCCACGCTGCTGCTCCGCAGCCCCACTCTGGGTTTCAGGTTTCCCATCTGTTTGTCTGCGTCTCATTTGCTGTCATCTTTTGGATAAATTATATTTTCTTGTAATATATTCTATTTCTTGTATTGAATTTTTAGCTGTACTTCTTTATGTTTCTCTAGGGATTACAAAATGCAATTTTAAATTTATTCTTCTTCCAAATAATAGAATATTTTTGTGAAAAACATAAGAAACCGACAGTCTAATTCCATGTATTCCCTCCCAATTTATTGTGTTCTTGTTGCTTTATATATTTGACTTTTTCATACGTAACAAACACAACAATACAACTGTTACTTTTGCTTTACAGCCAATAGCTTTTTTTTTAGAATTTCTTTTTAGTATTTGATATAGGTCTATTGTAGATCGATTCTTAGCTTTTGTCTGTTTGAGAGTATCTTCATTTTACTTTCATTTGTGAAGAAAATTTTTGCCGGATATACAATTTTGGTTGGGCTTTTTTCTTTTATTAAATACTATGCTACAGATGCCATATGGTTATCTTCTGGCCGCCACACTTTCTGCGAAGAGGTCAGTGACATTTCTTATCATTGTTTTGCATGTAACCTTCTTTTTCACACCTTTTTTTTTTTTTTTAAAGAGAGGGACAGTGAGAGAAAGAATCAATTTTATTTAGTGTTTCATGTGGCTTTCGTTGCTCAGAAACTTTGTTGTGTACGTGGTGCTGGGGTTTGAACCCGTGTCCTTGCACATGCCAGGCAAGTGCTGTAACTGCTGAGCCACCTCTCCAGCCCTTCACACATCTTTTGATTGCTTTTAAGATGCTATTTTTGGTTTTTTTGGTTTTCAGCAGTTGGCGTATAACAAACCACTATGCTGTGGTTTGTTCTGTATTTATCCTGTTTAGGGTTTTCAGATATTCTTGAACACTGATCACTACCAGTTTTGAAAGTTTTTGACCTTTTATCTTTTTTTTTTTTTTTTTTTGGTACTGGGCATTGGACACAGGGTGCTTAACCAACGGAGACACAACCGCAGCTCTTTTTAAAAATTTTTGATTTTGACACAGATTCTTGCTATTAGCTTAAGGCCTCACTAAGATTCTGAGGCTAGTCTTGAACTTCTGATCATCCCGCCTCAGCTTCCTGAGTCGTTGGGATTACAGGCATGCATCAGCACGCCTGGCTGGCTTCCCTTTATCTTTTGAACTGTTTCTTCCATTCCCTTTCTCCTGCCTTTAGAGAAGCCAACTGTGTATATGTGAATCTGACATGACAGTATCCTATAGCTCTCAGATTTAAAAAAAAAAAAAAAAATTTTTTTTTTCTTCTTTTTGTGCTTCAGTTTGGATACTTTCTACTGACTTGACTTTGAACAGCAGATGGACACAGCAGAGGAAAGAATGAGAGAACTGGGTCAAAGAACTCTCCTGGCCTTCCACTTTCCACCCCTGGACTCCTAGGCCTTGGTGGCTGTGGTGGCCCCAGGTACAGTGAAGGCAGGGATTCTTGTGCAGAGGTTGTTCTGAGAGCACCTTCCTGGAAGGCTCTGCAGTTCCCAGCCTCAGTGTTCCCATCCAGGAGGGATTCTTTCAGTAGAGGCTGAGAGGAGTCATGCAGCTATACTGAATGGCCTGTCACTGTGAAATTGAGTTCATTTAGGTTGCTTTGTATATTTGACTGTCTAATGGGCCTCAAAAAAAAAAAATCTTGCTTGTTTTGGTTATTAGGATGTGAATGGCAGTCTCTGTGATGTTTAATGTCTGAACTGGAAAGGTCATGGGGTTGTTTCAAAGACTGAATTATTACATTTAAAGAATATAATTACAACATTATTATTACCACCATTATATTTTGAAAGATTTTGCCAACTGTCCTTCATAGTGACCATACCCACACTCAAGGATGGATTGCTTAACTGCTCCTTTATTGAGAAGGCAGGGCCAAGTCTTTGAGAAGGAATTCAGTGGCAGTTAGGTGGAGTTGCAGGGATGTCTAGAGTTGAAACAACAGTCACCTGGAGTCACTAGAGAAAGGGACCCTCATGGGAGGGCATTAAATCCCTTAGGAAGGCATGCAGCTGTGCAAGAATTCCTTACTACTTCAATATTTTAGGGGTGGAATCTGAGGATGAGGAGCAGGAGGAAGACCCCTGAGAGGAAGAAAAGAGACTCAGAAGCATGTCCCAGGTAACAAGTTAAAAAAAAAAAAATGAAGATAATGTCAGATGCTTGTAGAGAGGATAAACAGACACCATTGCAAAAATCTTACGGAAGGTTGTTTTAAAATTGAGCAACTACTATGGGCTGTGGATAAGCTGCAATTGTTTCAGATAAGGTTCCTCATCTCATGGAGCTTATTTTGGGGGTTTCAGGAACAGACAATAAGTACAATAGATAAATAATTATAGATTGTGACACTGACTATGAAAATAATAAAACACCATGTGGTGATAGTGAATGGAATGGTAATTTCAGAAAGGATGTCAGGGAAAATCTCCTAGATGAACCCTAAAAGGTGAGGAAAGTCCAACCATGTAATATTTGGAAGGAAGAAAACAACTCAAAAAAGGAAACAATAAATGCAAAGGCCAAGTACCCAAAATGTAGTGAAACAGGAAAACAAAAAAACCAAACAAAACCAAAAACAAAAAACACGGAGGGCTAGAGTGGTTGCTCAGTGGTTGGAGCGCTTGCCTGGCATGCGTGAAGACCGGGGTTTGAACCCCAGCATCACATACACAGGTAAGCATTGGGGAAATAGTCAAGACACAAAAAATAAAGTTGATTCTCTCTTTATAAAAAACAAAATCATGGAAAATACAAATCACCGGTAACGGCGAGAGGTATTAGAGAACGGGGCTCAGGTTTGCCAATGGCTGGAAACTGAAAGCATGTCTTAGAAAGCAAGGAGCTATCGACAGGGAGCTGTTATGCTCCCCACGAACTCCTCTCAAATCACAGCTTAACTCCCAAACCACGTGCAACTGGAATATCTGGGGAGACTACAAGGAGCCCTATGTACAGCCATAGCTGGAAGGCTGGAAAAATGCTGAGTGGAGACGTTGGTTGCTGCCAACAGCAGGGGAGAAGAGTTGGGGGTTTAAATCCTGCCAAGCTGAAGAGTCTCACTCAACACCATCAAATCCCAGGTAGGCCACACCTTAGAAGTAAAGACAATGTCTCAGGAAAGAGGAGTTGCCATGCAGGAAAAGGCAACACTCCCGACACAAACACCTTAGCAAATCATACAACCATGCTTCCACAAGTTCAGGACTATCAGCCCATAGTTTAACTTTCAGTTAAAACGAAACTGAAAAATTCAGCAGAACAGAACTTAAAATCTCTGCAACACGTTTCCTGCAGTATTCAGTATACAATTAAAAAATAAAACTAGATGAACAAAGACAATGTGAGCCAAAGTCAAGAGTGAGACAGCAGCAGGTGCTGAGGTGGCACACGTTGGAATCAGTGGGACACGGAAGTTAAAAACAGCTTTATAAATGCAACCAAGATCTAAAGAGTCACATTTGATGAGCAAATGGGGAATCTAAGCGTAGAAATATAAAAAAGAACTAAATGAAATTTTAGAATTTGGGATAAAAATCTGAAACAAACAAACAAAAACCCTCATCAGATAAGCTGAAGAGAATACTGGAGACAGGTGAAGAATGGATCAATTGAATTTAAAGACAAATCAATAGAAATTATATGAGTGTAAGAACACAGAGAAAATGATGGGAGGAGAAGAAAAATAAATCCCAAACCTAAGCAGTTCATTTACCAGTTTAACATATGGATGATCAGCATCCCATAAACGGAGAAAGAGAACGGGTGGAAAAATTCTGAAAGAAATACTGGCTGCAGATGTCCCAAATTTTGTGAAAATCAAATTTCAGCAACTCAGTGAACCCAGAGGATACTACACATGTAGAATATCATGGCAAATCGCAGATGAAGAGCAGACCTTCAAGGCAGCCAGAGGAAGAAAAGATACACTGACAGGTTATTCAGAGTAACAGTGGAGGCCATGACAGAATAAAATAGCATATGTAAAGTGCTGAAAGGAAAAACACCCCGAAATCTACAGTTAGCAGACATCGTCCAGCAGCCAAGATGGGTGGCTGGCTGCACACGGCTGTGGAAGATGGGGCTCTCCAGAGACTGAGTCCCTTGAAATGGTATGGTGTCTGAAGAAGACGGGCATGAGACACCTACAAGGTGGACAGCCATGATTATGCGGCCAAGAAACAGCTGTTGTGGCAGGGAGGGCTCCTAAGCCCCCAGAGGCTCCTCCCTCAGATCTGCAGCTAAGGATGACAGACCAATCAACAGTTTCAGTGGGCCAATGGGTGTGCAGGGGGCATACCAGTGCTAGCAGAAACGAAAAAATTCACAGAGCGCTAAAGCTGTGCTTCAAGATGTTCAAGGAAAAGGTGAAATTTCACAGCCACCAGAAGGACAAACACCCAGAGATCTTAGGTTTTGAGGTTGTCTTAAATCAACAACCTCCTGCTCATAGTGATGTCTTGACTGAATATCGCAATGCAGAACACTGTTCTGTTAAAAGATTTGCGGCTGCCAGACGTGACTGGGAAGTTTGAAGAATACACTCCTCTGCAGTATGAGTTTTATTTCCCTGTTAAGGCACTGTTATTTAAACAAACCCGGAGAAACTGAAATAAAATTCAGGCTCACAAGATGAAAGTTGGCAAGAAATATCAGATGGCAGTAGAAATGTGCATTTCTGAGAAGTAAAAATATCTCAAGAAAGAAAAATATAGATAGTATGTTTTCTGCATCTTGCTTAGAGAAAGAGCTGCAGTTGGAATGGTCTAAAGTAACAGGTGCAACGGATACTGCCACACATTGTATTAATTTTGAAAGCAGAGAAGGTGCTTACTAATAGTAACAAAAATATATATAAACACACATATACATATATACACACACACACACACATACACACTTTTTTTTTTTTTTTAAAGAAAAGATGAGGTGGAGAGGGAGAAAATTTTATTTTTTCATCTGGTTTTTGTTTTCCCTCCACTTTATTTTGTATGTAGTGTTTGAGATTGAATTGGGGTCCTCGCGAAGGCCAGGCAAGTGCATGACCACTGAGCTACCTCTCCAGGATTATTTTGATACCTGTATTTACAATAAAACATTGGGAAGGGTTGATGAATTTCTGCTAAAAGCTGTTCCTGTGTGTTACATGTAACAGATGGTAAATAGTTTACAGTTCTGGTTAATAAATTATGCATTTAAGTTTAAGTGAAGTTCAAGTGAAGTCAACAAAAAGGAAATAAATATATAGATATATAATTCTGAAATTAAAGTTAGTCTTAGAATGTAAATAGAACATGGAATGAGTCCTAAGGAAGGGAATGATGATGGCAGGCAGACAGTATCAGAAAAACAAATACTGATGAAATCTGGCACCAGTAGCCCTAAATGCTAAAAAAGGTGTTTCAGCCAAAGATAAATGACATCAGATGAAAGCTCCATTTCATAGGAAGGAATGAAGAGCAATGGAAATGGTAATAAATGCGTAAAATAAAGTTATCTTTATTCTTCCTTTTTTCTTCTTGCTCTGAATAATTATTTACTCCAAAGTTGCTAATAGGGAGACTAAGGAGGTAGTTACTCATGGTGGCGGGTAGGCAGTGTCAGTGGTCCAGGATGGGAATCAAAGTCTGACCAGTTAGGTGCACCCACGCAGGCACGGCAAGGTGCAAGGTCTGAGCTGGTAAAGCTTATGCCCCTAAAGACGGGATCAAGAACACAATGGTATAATTTTTTTATACATCATCAAACAACTAGTTCGTTCAATGATATTACTGGGTAGGATTGAAGGCGGGAATAGCCAACATTTAAAAAAAATCTGAAACCATCTCCAATTTATAAATTACAAAATACAAATTTAGAAGTTAGTTTCTCCTCAACCTGTTGAGAAAAGCTGCAAGTACAGGGTTTACTTAGCCTGAACCACTGTGATAGCAAACTGCTGTATTACCTTTGCCAGGGCACATTTCCTACAGGCAAGATTACCCTACATGAGCATAATCCAAACTGTGACTTAACAGATATAAATGCCATCTACTCCTCAGAACTGTCCTCATAACATCCTTCTAGCAAAACATCCAGGGCAAAACCACACTGCCTTCAGGCTACCACTGAGCAACTACTCACATTCTCTCCAATCTCCACAACTTTTTTGGACTATTTATGTATAGGGGCTTTGGGAAGGAAGGATGCTCTCTCCTTGAATTTTTAAAAAGTAGGTCTTGAGACTTTAGAAGATCCCAAATTGTGTCAAATGTTTCTTCATTTGTCTTTGCTGTGTACTTAGATACAGGTAATGCTGCAAGATAAGTTAGACTTCAGAAATTCACTGTGTGTTGGTTCTAAAATATGCTTGCGTGTGTGGGTCTTCCCTTCAAGGGTGGTGCTTACTTCCTGTCCTAGAGTTTGCTCGAGTGCGTGTGTGCTCGAGTGCGTGTGTGTGTGTGTGGGTCTTCCCTTCAAGGGTGGTGCTTACTTCCTCTCCTAGATTCTGCTAAGGGGTATGTGTGTGTGTATGGGTCTTCTCTTCAAGGGTGGTGCTTACTTCCTATCCTAGAGTTTGCTCGTGTGTGTGTGCGTGCGTGTGTGTGTCTTCCCTTCAAGGGTGGTGCTTACTTCCTCTCCTAGAGTTTGGCATAGCAACTCCCTTCTACTGAAGAGGAAGCCCAGCAGGTGAGTAGAAAACAGGTCATAAAGACCCTGCATCTTCCTCCTTGCTTTCTCTCAGATCACCTGCTCTGGAGGCGGAGGACTGAGGACGACCCAAGGCCCCCAGCTAACAGGCATGTGAGTTAGCTCATCTGTCAGCTCTCGGCTCTTGCCAGCCCTTCAGATAACTGGAGCCCTGGATGACATGTTGATCCCAACACCATGGCAGACCATGAGCCAGAACCATTCCACTGAGGCCTCTAGAATTCCTGATCTACAGACAACTTGAGCTGTACTGGGAAAATCTGTTACATACAATATACGAATAGAGTAAGCCATTGCATTAACAGAATAAAGGATCTAAACAGATGCAATGAGGTACTAAGGTAACACTCAAGACCCATTCTGGATAAAATTTCCAGTAAACCAGAAAAAGAAGGAAATTTCTTATCCTTCCTTATCCTAATAATGGGCAATCTAAAACCAACATCACGCTAAAACTACTGAAAATAATTTAATAATACAATATTGAATGCTTCCTCCCTATGGCTGGAAAAGGCAAGGATACTGGCTCTCACTATTCTTTTTCAATAAGGCACTAAAAGTCCTATACAGTGCTGTAAGGCATGGAGGAAGACAAACAAACAAAGCAAAACAACAAAATGAAAATAAAAAAGACTAAAAGGAAATGAAAAAGTAAAACTATTTTTATTTTCAGACTGTATAACTGTGTATGTAAAGAATCCCGAGGAATCATCTACAAGATGGCTACTAGGACTGAAAAGTGAATTTAACATTAAAAGTAAACCAGTTCAGGAGCTGGCGCAGTGGCGTGGTGTTTGCACAGCATGTGTGAGTTACACGGGTTCAAACCCCAGCACCCACTTACACAACTAAGTGTCGGAGCAACGAAAGCCATTCGAAAAAACTCAATGAAAATTAATTCTGTCTCTCTCTCTCTCACTGTCCTTCTCTCTTAAAAAAAAAAAAAAAGTATACCAGTTTGGTAACAATGACAAAAAATGGCATTTTATATATAGGTAACAAGCAATTATAAATAAAAAATAAAAACAATTCCATTTGCAACAGCTAAAAAAACACTAAATGCTTAGAGGGGAAAAAAAAAGCCGAGAGAAAATAAAGAGGACCAAGTGGAGTAAACAGAGTGAGCGACCATGCTCAAGGATCAAAGGCCTTCATTCAGGGGCTGGGGCAGTGGCTTGGCAGTTACGCGCTTGACTGGAGCGCAAGGACATGAGTTCAAACCCCAGCACCACGTACGCAACGAAGTCTGAGCAATGAAAGCCACACAAAAACTAAGTAAAAACTGCTTTGTTCTTTTCTCTCTCTCTCTCACTGTCGCCTTTCTTAAAAAAAAAAAAAAAAAAGCCTTCATGTAATTTCTAACTCAAAAGCTGTTCAATGGAGAGGAAAATCTTTCAGCAGGTGATGCCAGGACAACTGGACAAACACATGGGAGAATAATGAACTTCCTCTCATGATGAAGAGAAAATGATCTGAGAAGGCTCAAGGAACTAACTACCAAGTTAAAAATAGGAAGACTATACAAGAAAAGCATCTTTGAGAACTTGAGGCAAGGAGAGATTACTCACGGGGATAAAAAAGGCATGAACCAAAGGCAAAACTGAGATTTAAACTTCATTAACATTAAAGCTACCCTCATGAAAGACATCATTAAGGAAATGAAAAGGAGGCTACAGAATGAAACAACATTCACAATAAACACGTCTCTCAAGAGAGTTATCTGGAATATGTAAAAGATTCCTGCAAATTAGTAAGAAATAAGAAAAACAATTTAAAAATGGGCAAAAGACTTGAAGAACAACTTCATAAGAGAACATAAATGACAAATGAGCATGTGCAGAGAAGCTTAAACATTATTAGTCATCTGGGAAATGCAAATTAAAACCACACAAGGAGAACCCATTCCACACAGCTAGGGCTGAATTTCAAAAGAGCATCAAATCTGGTAAAGACCAGAACATCCAGAATTCTCCTCATGGCTAGTGGGAGGGTGTCCAACAAAGTTCACTGGGAGACAATGCAACAAAGTTCAGAGGTGAAGTGGCTGGGTTAAGAGCATCCTGACAGCATGAGCTGAGTGACACCGAAAGGCAGCAGGGTGTGGCTGGAGGAGGTGGGTCCCAGGCAACAAGCCTTTTCAGGTATACATCTTGTCCCTGGCCAGTGGAGTCTCTCTGCCTGGGGCCATGTTTGGAAATGGTTTCCTCTACCACACTCTTCTGCCATGATATTCTGCCTCATCCTGGGCCCAAAGCTCTGGAGTCAATGTCTGTGGACCGAGGCCTCTGAAACTGGGAGCACCCAATAAAAGCATTCTTGTCAGGTCTTTTGGTCACAGCAACAAGGTGACTAAAACATACCGTGCAGTGACACAATCACTTTGGATAACCATGTAGCAACTTCTCAGTAGGCCATCTATGCATCTACTCCAAAAACTAGCAATTATTCTACTACTCATTCCCCCAAAGGAAATGAAAACTTGTGTCCACAAAAAGAATTTTAAGAGAGCTGGGTGCAGTGGCACATGCCTATAATCCTAGTGTTTTGGAAGGCTGAGGCAGGAGAATTGTGAGTTCAAAGCCATCCATAGGCAATTTAGTGAGATCCTAGGCAACTCAGTGAGACCCTGTCTCAAAAACAAACAAACAAAAAAGGCTGGGGATGTGGCTCAGTGGCTAAGCACCCCTGGTTAAAAAGAAAAAAAATGTAAAAGAATGTTCACAGCATCTATATTCATAACAGACAAAAATTAGCAACAGCCTACCTACATGAGTCCACAACCAGGAGAGGGATAAGCAAATTATGGTGTATTTATGTAAGAGAACATCATTCCCCTATTTAAAAACAAACTAGGGGGCATTCGCAAAACATTGTTTCTTGGAGAGGAATCAGACCAAAGTCTGCTCTGCATTATTTCACTCATATGAAATTCAAGAACAGGTAAATTAATGACTGAAATCCCAACAGTAGCTGCTTATAATGGGACTTCTTGAGGTGACTGGTGTTTCTGCATTTTGATCAGGGTAATGGGTACATGGAGTACACTTTATCAAAGCTGAATTGTAAGCTGCTTTACAAGTAAGGCACCTTAAATAAAAAGATGCAGAAAACTTGAACACAAAGGAAGGGAAAAAAATATGCCATGCAAATACTGACCAAAAGAAACAATGTGGATTTAGACTAGAGCTAAAGAGTACATTTCAAAATGTTACCATGTTTGCTTTTATCCATTGTATATAAAATTCTAGTCTATATGTACCTAATGTAGCTGCACAACAGATAAAGCAAAATGACAGAAGAGGAGAAACCGACAAATTCATAACTATGGTGGCAGATTTCAATCCATTTCTCTCAGTAACTGATAGTCAAGTAGACCAAAAAACCAGCAAGGGTAACAGAAACTAGACGTGATTACTAATTTTAACCTAATTCCACTCACAGAATATAGCACCCAGCAGCTGAAGAATACATCATTTGCAAGGGAACAGGGAACACTCACCAAAATTGACGACACGCTGGGCTATGAAGCAAGGGCATCATATTTCAAAGGATTTAAATTACACAAAGTAACACTTGAGGCAAAGATGAAATCATAACACAAACAGGAAAATAATCTTAACCAAATGATAATGAAATGATGATATGTAAAAATTGCTGGATCCAGCAAAAGCCATAGCTAACTTGTTAAAATAAAGGAATATAATGGAAAAATACTGAAATTGAGTGCCAACTACCTAGTTTAAGAAGTTAAAAAGGAGTTATGCACTGAACAGGAAAGAAACTATACAGTTAGGAGCAGAAATGAATAAAAAGAACAGACTTAATATCAGGAGTGAAAAAGGGGGGCTGGAGCAGTGGCTCAGCGGTTGGAGTGCTTGCCTGGCATGTGCGAGGACCCAGATTTGAACCCCAGCACCACACAGATAACTGTGGGAGAAACAAAAACCAGATGAAAAAATAAAATTTGACTTTCTTGTTCTCTTCCTCTCTTAAAAAAAAAAAAAAAAATGAAAAAGGGTTACCAATGTAGAATCTCAACATATTTATGCCAATAAATTGGAAGTCTATGAAACAGTCAAAGTCCTTAAACAAACCCCAATTTATCAAAACCAATACAAGCAGAAATAGATAATCTGATAATGAAAGGAAATGATCTCTTAATTAAATCCTATTATACAAGGAGGGCTCTAAGCCCCACTGGCAACACTGATGAATTTCACTACTTAAGGAAAGAAAAGAGCTATTTTTAAAAATCTTTTTCATAGACGACTTTCCCAGTTTTATGACAATAATCTTGATATAAACCTAAAATGTACATTCAAAAAGGAGTATTACAGGACTGGAGCAGTGGCTCATTGGTTATGGCACTTGCCTGGCATGTGCTAGGACGCAGGTTTGAGCCCCAGCACCACATACACAATGAAGTGTCAGAGCAAAGAAAGCCACATGAAAAACTAAATAATATTGACTTTGTCTCTCTTAAAAAAAAAAATTACATGACTATCTCATGTATTAAACACAAAAATCCTAACAAATAATAACTATAGCCAGTGACCTATAAAATGTTAAGACTTATTCCATGAAATTATGACAATTAAATTTACCTTGACTGCATAAAAAGAGAACAATGCACACAGCACAATGCACACAGAAAATATTTTGATAAATGCAACACTAAAAAGGAAAACCAGAAAACAATGAAAAGGAGGGTATGTAATGTGATACAGGTACATACAAAACCTGCAGCCAATACAGTTAGTGGTACAGCAGCGAAAGCTTCCAGCTGGACTAGAGCAAGATCAGAAGACCCATCGCTACCATTCCTATTCAATGCTATTGTGGAAATCCTATAGGATCTAATAAATAAAATGCTGAAGGATTAGAAATAAAGATAAAAATCACATCATTGCTGATGATACCAAAGTGCACCAAAAACACAAACAAAAGAATCCATATACATAAGCTCTTTGAAATAATGAGTAAATGTAGGAAGATCACTGAAAAAGCTCAATTAAAAATATAAACTACTCCTATAAGCAACCAAAAAAATGACATGAAAATTTCAAAACAAAACATCAAACTCCTTGGAAGAAACCTAATAAAAGATGGCAAGTCTATTACACAAAGAAGCAGAAGAACAAAAAAAAAGGAGAATATAAAGACTCCCAATAAAAGCAAGGACAGTCTATGTTCCTACATTAGAAGATTCCACACTTTTAAACAGATGTCATTTTCCTTCAAACTGATTTATAAATTCAACACAGAGCCTATCAAAACACAGTACAGGTGAGTGTACTGGAGTGTGAAGACGGACAAGGTGATTTTTACTCTTTCTATGGAAATGTCACAGATCAATAGAAAATTTTAACTTTATTACAATTACACAAGGACAACAATTTCTCTGTATTTAACATTTCATTTGTTCAACATTGCTTTTTCCATAAATTTCTACATCTTTGTTTTAATGTGTTTAGAATGCCCCACCCCCACCCCTGCCACACAAACCAGAGTGGCTTAAACAATAGGAATTTGGGGCTGGAGCATGGCTCAGCGGTTAGGGCGCTTGCCTGGCATGCGCAAGTACGCAAGTTCAAACCCCAGCACCACGTACACAATGAAGTCTCAGAGCAAGGAAAGCCACGTGAAAAACTAAATAAAAAAAAAAATTGACCCTCTCTGTCTCTCTCTCTCTCACTGTCCCCTCTTTAAAAAAAAAAAAAAATAGGAATTTCATTTTCTCACAGATCTGGAGGCTGGAAGTTGAAGATCTAGGAGCTGGCAGTAATGGATTCTGCTGAGGCCTCTTCTCCTGGCTGGTCACAAGCCACCTTCCCACTGGACCCCTGCGAGCTCAAAGGGCCTTCCCTGCGCACTCAGACTCCTAGGTGTCTACTCTTCTCCTCGGGGCACAGTCCTATGGAGCAGGGTCACCTCACAACTTCCTTTAACCCCAGTGATGATATCTATAAAGATCCTGTCTTCAGTGCAATCGCACTGGGGGTCCAGACTCAGACTATGGATGTGGGAGCTCACAAACAGGTTCACAATGGTCTTTCTGATATGTCTATTACCAGCATTTTCAGTGAGAGATGCCAGTAGGAAACAGTGCTGTTTAAAAAAAAAAAAAAATTAAACCAAAAGCACTCCTTTCCTCTTTTTGTTATTGTTGGTTTTTTTTTTTTGGTATGGGGGAATTGAACCCAGAGGCACTGAAATACTGAGTCACATCCCCAGAATATTTATGTATGTATGTATGTATGTATGTATGTATGTATATGTATGTATGTGTGTGTGTGTGTGTATATATATATATATAAAAAAATAGGGACAGAGTGAGAGAAAGAGAGAATCAATTTGTATTTATTTTTCCATCTGGCCTTTGTTTCTTGGACACTTAGTTGTGTATGTGGTGCTGGGGTTTGAACCCAGGTCCTCAAGCATGCCAGGCAAGCGCTTCAACTGATGAGCCACTGCTCCAGCCCCTGCCCTTTATATATATATATATATATATTATATATAAAATAAATAAATATATATATATATATATTTTTTTTTTTTTAAAGAAAGAGGGACAGTGAGAGAGACAGAGAAAGAGAGAAAGAACTTTATTTAGTTCTTCACATGGCCTTAGCTGCTCCAACACTTAGTTGTTGTACATGGTGCTTGCCAGGCAAGTGCCGAAACCGCTGAGCCACCGCTCCAGCCCCACCTTTTTATATTTTATTTTGAGTCAGGGTCTTGCTAAGTAGCTGAGGCTGGCTTTGAGCTTCTGATCCTCCTGCTTCTGGTGCTGCGGAAACCAAGGCATTCTTGAAGAATAACATAGAAGACTCATAACACTGGACATTATGACCTATTACAAAGATACAGAAATTAAGATATATGCATAAGGATAGAGGGTTAATAGTCTCTTTAAAGAACAACCATAGTTGGGCTGGGGTTGTGGCTCAGTGGCAAAGGGCTTGCCTAGCATATGTGAGGCACTGGGATCAATTCTGAGCACTGCATAAAAACAAAGGAAGGAGGCTCAGTGGTTACACTGCTTGTCAGGCATGCTCAAGGACCTGGGGTCAAACCCCAGCACCACGTACACAAGGAACTGCTGGAGCAACAAAAGCCACAGGAAAAGCTAAATAAAATTGATTCTCTCTCTCACTGTCCCTCTCTCTCTTTAAAAAATAAAGGAAGGTATTTTGTAAAAAACCAAACCAAACCAAAACAAAACAAAAAACAACAATTACGGCAGCTTGTAATCCCAGTGACTCAGGAGGCTGAGGTAGGAAGATTTCAAGTTTGAAGTCAGCCTCAGAAACTTAATGAAACCCTATCTCAAAATAAAATATAAAAATGGCTGAGGATGGGGCTCTGTAGTTAAGTGTCCCTGTGTTCAATCCCTGATACCAAAAAAAGGTGGAATTTAAAAGTGAAACATGTCAATAAAATCACAAAGGATGTAAGATTATATTATATGTAGAATCACATATTTGAATATAGACTATGAGCTAAAGAACATTGCAACTCCTAGAATAACCACTAAAATAATGACAGAGGGAGAACAAGACAGTTATATTAAGGAAAAATGGTCTAAACCAGTGTTACACAACAGAACTTTCTGTGATAAGGACTGAGATGTAGCTTGTATGACTGAAGATCAGATTTTTTATTTTAACATGTGGCTAGTAGCAATGATATCAATACTGCAATTAAAAGAGAAAAACGTCAGATTGGGTATAAAAGCAAAACCCTGCTGTGGTTCACACCTGTAATCCCAGTGGCTTGGGAAGCTGAGGCAGGAGGATTTCAAGTTCAAAGTACCCCTGGATTCATTCCCTGGCATCAAAAAAAAAGCAAGACTCTCACCTGAAACACATATGGACGAGAGGAGATATGCAAACAGAATTTGACGAGACTAAATCTGTACCAAAGCAAAGTCCAGAAAACACTCTTAGCCAGGGAGAAAAGGGGAATTTCATGTAAAAGGGTCAACTCATTAATGAACATAATGTTACAGGTATATTCACTCAATAGCAAAGGCTTCAAAACACACGAAGCCTAACAGAATAACTAAAAAGAGAAATAGATCATTCCGCAGTTAGGGTTATTTTGAACAATCCTTTCACTGGAACTGAGATGGAAAAAAAAACCAGCAAGGATAGAGAAGGTATGAACAACACTATTAACTACACTGAGCTAGCTAACGTTCGGGAACATTCCACACAGTGGTTGCAGAACAGTGCTCTAGTGCACCTAGCACTTCACTGTATGTGGGTGCCTAAGTTTCTACCTTAAAAAGTAGAAAAAGACCAAAGGAAGGAAAAGCATGGAAAAAAAGAAGGTAAAACCAAAAACTGAGTTCTAGGCCAGGAGGCAAATGTCAATTCAAAGGTTTGAAACCATGCTCAGCTGCATTCTCCAACCACTACAACTCTAAGCCAGTAATCAATAACTGAAGCTTCTGGAAAATCCCCCCAAAATTGGAAAATACACTTTTTTTTTTTTTTAACGAGAGAGGGACAGTGAGGGAGAGTGAGTCAGAGAGAATGAATGTTTATAGAGTTCACATGGCACATGGCTTCCGTTGCTCTGACACTTAGTTGTGTACGTGGGTGCTAGGGTTTGAACCCGTATACTGGCGCATGCCAAGCCACTGCCCCAGCCCCTGGAAAATATACTTCTAAGCAATAAATGATCAAAGAAATTACATGGCAAATTATAAATAGAACTAAATGAAAAAAATATATAGCATATCAGAATTTGTGGGATTCAGTTAATCCAGCACTTATAGGAAATTTATGGTTCTAAATATTCACCTAAGAAAAAGGAAGGTCTTAAAATGAATGGCCTAAGTTTCTACCTTAAAAAGTAGAAAAAGACCAAAGGAAGGAAAAAAGTAGAGCAACACAGAAATAATAATGTAGCTAAAAGCTGGTTCTTCAGAAGACCCCCAGGTTGATAAACTTGAATTAGAGAGACTGGGAAAACAGGAGCAAACTCACAAGGCAGGGCACAGGCACAGGCAGAAGGCAGGTTCCAGGCCAGTCTGGGCACTCAGCAATGCCCTGTCTCCCCGTGAAAACTAAGAAAGGCTGGGTGGAGCTCCAGGGAACAGTGTCCCTCTCCTCCACAGGAAAAGAATGGAACAGGGCTACTGATACAGACCTTAGGGCCATTAACAGGACAATAGGGGGATGGTTTGAAGTGTTTTTTTTCCCCTCCAAAGAGAGAGGGATGGTGAGAGAGAAACAATCAACTTGAGTTTTTCCTTTGTAGGGGTTCGAACCCACATCCTTGTGCATGCCAGGCAAGCGCAATACCGCTGAGCTGCCACTCCAACCCAATTATGAAGTTTTAATGCCAACAAATTAAAAGAAGAAAAGATACAACAGACAAATTCCTTGGAAGACACAAACTAGCCAAGCTCACTGAAGAGGAGGGATGCCTGAATAGGCCTGTATTTAGTAAACGAACTGAATCTGCAGTTTAAAACTTTGCTCACCTGGCTTTGTGAATTCTACTAAATCGTCAAGGAAGCAACAGCAATTCTACTAAACTCTTCCAAAAAGCAGAAGAGGAGAAATACTTCTCTTCATATCAAAACTAGAGAAAGATCACAGGACACTAAGAGACTAGTATTCCTCATGGACATGGAGGCAAAAATCCTTAACAGTTTAGTAAATGAAAATGTATGAAAAAGATAATGCATAATGACCAAGAGAAATTTATTCTAGGAATGAAATATTGATTTACTATTTTAGTATCAATTTCTGTAAATTCACCATATTAACAGCTAAAAGTTCAACATGTATGTATTAAACTACCCAATAAAATTAAACACTTTTTTTTTTTTAAAGAGAGAATCTATTTTTTTCACCTGGTTTTGTTTTTCTGATAGCTGTGTATGTGGTGCTGGGTTTGAACCTGGGTCCTTAGGCACGCCAGGTAAGTGCTCTAACTGCTGAACCACCGCTCCAGGGCTAAACACAATTCTTGATTTAAAAAATCTCATTAACTCGGGGATAGAAAGGGACATCCTCAACCTGACAGTAGGCATCTGTAAAACACCTAGAGCCATCAGGTTTAATGGCAAAAGACTGTTTTTCCCTCAAGATTAGGAGTAAGTGAGGCACAGTGGCTCGTACTACTTCTCAGCACAGTGTTGGAGGTCTACTTGCGTAATGACGCAAGTAGAACAAATAAAAGGCATACAGATCGGAAAGAAAGATGCAAAACCGCCTCCTTATAGAGGACAGGATAGTGTGCTTCAGAAAATCCCAAGGAATCTACAAAAAAAGCTGCCTGAACTAACTAACTGAATTAAAGTCACAGGACGCAAGGTTGTTATGTGAAAAGCAATTTTATGTCTATGTATTATCAGCAAGCAAATACTGAAAAAAAAATTTATGGTAACAGCAAAAGTCATAAAATACTCTGGGATAAATTTAACAAAATATATGTAAGACCTATATAGTGACAACTGAAAAACTTTGATGAAAAGCAAAGACCTAAAACAACAGAGAAATATATCACATTAATGGACCAAAAGATGCAATATCGTTAAGATGTCAATTCTCCCCAAATGAGTCAACAAAGTCAATGTGTTCCCAATCAAAATCAGGGGACTCTCTTGAGGAAGTGGGCACAAAAAGTCTAAAATTTATGTAGAAATGCAAAGGACCTAGAGGAACCAAACAGATTTGAAAAATAAGAAACAGATGACTCTTAGATTTTAAGATTTAGTTATTTTTAAAAAAATAAAACTACAGCAATCAACATGGTATTACACTGGCATGAAGTAGACCAATGGAACAGAATAAAAAAATCCAGAAATAAACCCTCACGTGAATTTATTTTTGAGAAAGGTCCCAAGGTAATTTAATCCAATAAATGCAATAGTCAAAATTAACAAATGCTACTGGACTAAATAGATTGACATATGGAAAAAAAAGATAATAGTTGCCTCACACAGTAAATAAAAACTAGGAAAAAACAGATCATTGACCAAATTTAAAACTACAAAGATAAAAGAATTCTAGTACAAAGGAGAAAACCTTTGTAATTTTGGATGCATTGGACACGTAATACATGTGGCATAAAAAACTGATAAGCTGAACCTGGTCACAATTAAAAACCTGTACTCTTCAAGAAAAGATACTGTTTCGAAAATGAAAAGCTATAGATTAGGAGGAATAAAACAACCTGATTAGAAACAGAAAAGGTTTGAACAGGATGCAGCGGACGAAAGGATGAGCAATGCTATCTGTCACTGGTAAAATACAAATTAAAGCTAGTGAGGATACTATATGCCCAGCAGAACCATTAAAATTGAAAAGACCGACTTTAATTCAGAGTTGGAAAGAATGTGGAACCACTACAACTTTCGCATATTGCTCAACAGAACATAAAATGGTACAACTACTCTGGAAAAATAACTTCAGTTTCTTAGAAAGTGAAACACATATTTAGCAGAAATTGTACCCAGAAATTGTACTCCTAGATTTATAAACAAACAAAAATATATGTTCACACAAAGATATGCTCATAGATATTCAAGAGCAGTTTTATTTGTAGTAGCAGAAAATTGTACAAACTCAGATGCTTAATGAACTCTGGTATATACCACACAATGGAATACTTATCAGTAACGAAAAGGATTGAACCACTGACGCATGCAGTGATACAGGTAAATTAAACATTGTCCAAAGTACATCAACGGTTGCTGCATTTACGTGCAAATCTAGAAAGGACAAACACAACCTCAAGAGACAGCTTCTCAGTGGTTTCCTGGAGCCAGGGGAAAGGGTAGAACTGAACAGGAGGAAGCCAGAGGGAACCTAGTGCATGATGAAAAGTTCCTGACTGTGGTGACAATCTCATAGATGCAGGCATGTGTAAAAATTCATCCAAGTGTTCACGTAAAATGTGTGCATTCTTAATGTCTGTAAACTATACTTTGGTAAGTTAATTAAAAACACAGACCAGGGGCTGGAGTGATGGCTCAGAGGTTGGAGAGCTTGCCTGGCATGTGCAAGAACCCAGATTCAAACCCTAGCACCACTAAGTGTCTGAGAAACAAAGGCCAGATGGAAAAATAAATAAAAAAATTGATTCTCTACTCCTCTCTCTTAAAATGAAAAACAAAAAAACCCCACAGTGCCCAGAAAGAAAAATACAAAAGGCTTGAAAAAAAAAAAAAAAACCAAAGGAACATAACAAAACAAAGAAATCCATAAACAGAGCTTTCTAATTATGTGTGCTTGACTTAGGACGATGGTGGTTCAGCAAAGAGCAGTAGGTTACATTGCATGACTTTTTTTTTTTTTTTTTGGTGGGGGAGGCGCTAGGGATTGAACCCAGAAGGACTTAACCACTGAGCCATATCCCCAGCTTTTTTTTTTTTTTTTTAATTTTTGAGACATGGTTTTACTAAGTTGCTTAGGGCCTTGCTAAGTTGCTGAGGCTGGCTTTGAACTTGTGATCATCCTGTCTAAGCCTCCTGAACTGCTAGGATTACAAGAGTGCGCCACTTTGCCCAGCTTGCTGCACAATCTTTAAAAAGAGAAAACAGGAGGGGTTGCAGAGGTGGTTCAGTGGTAGAGTGCTTGTCTGGCTTGTGTGAGAACCTGAGGTTGTTCCCCAGTACCACATATACAATGAATGGAGGCAAAACAAAACCCAGATGAAAAAAATTAAAAAATTAACTCAGTCTTAAGAAAAAAAGAAAAAAGAAAAGAAAAGAAATAAAACAGGAGTAGGGGCTGGAGCGGTGGCTTGGCAGTTACGGCACTTGCCCAGCATGCGCAAGTACACAGGTTCAAACCCTAGCACCCACATACACAACTAAGTGTCAGAGCAATGAAAGCCATGTGAAAAACTCAATAAAAATTGAATCTGTCTATCTGTCTCTCTCTCACTGTCCTTCTCTCTTAAAAAAAAAAAAAAAAAAAAAGAAAACAGAAGTTGGACTACTGGATATCCCTGCTGGAGCTGAAGTACAAAACAACAAAATAAAATAAAGAAAACCCAGAGTCAACCTCAATTTCTACTTTATCCTTTATCCAGAGATTGTTTCCAGGTGAATTTTAGATCTAGATCGTAAAGCAAAACAAAATTTCTACAACAGGAAAATACTTTCATGATCATGATAAATCAAAACTTCTTAAAGAAGACCTAAAAAGCACTAATCAAAAACAGAAAGATCGAATAAATAGACTACATTAAAAATAAGAACTTTCATTCATTAAAAGACCCTTTCAGAGAGTGAGAGTCCAAGTGGGAGAAATGCCTGCCATACACAGAATCAACGCATGACGGTATACAGAAGTCACAGAAGCCACCTGCACATCACTAAGAACATGACTGCAACCCAAGAGAAAAAAGAACATGATTTGTGAACAAGCACTTTACAAAGGTTAATATCCAAGTGGCTGATAAGCACATGAAGAAGTGCTCAAAGCTTTAGTCACCAGAGAAACAAACTAAAACCAGAATGAGATACTACCATACACTCTCCAAAAGTGCTGAAGCTGAAGACATATCAAATGCTGCAGTGGACACGAGGAACCTGGCACTCCTACACCTGCTGGTGCGGAGCGTAAACTGGCATAATACTTTGGAAGATACATGTTCTCTGTGACCCAGCAACTTCATGCCAGATTTATATATATCCCCCAAACATAGTCACAAAAAATTATAGCATAATTAAATGTAATATCACCAAATGAGAAACAAATGTCAAAATGACAAACAAAATGTCCAAGAATAAAATCAATAAGCTGTGGGATATTCATCCAATGGGATATTACTATATGGTACTGAAAATGAATGGATTATTAATACGTGAAATAACAGATGAATCTCCCATGTTTGTAAGAACATACACTGTCTAATTTCATTTATAGAATTCAAAATACAGTGTTAGAAATTTATTAAAAAATACCAATTGCTAGCCAGGTACAATGGCACATGCCATTGTACTCAGCTACTCCAGAGGCTGAGGAGAAAGACGGCAAGTTCAAGACCAGTCTCCACAACTTAAAGAGAATGGTTCAAACATTAAACAAATAAAAATAAAATAAAAAGGACTGGGGATGTAGATCAGCGGTAGAGTTTTCCTGTACTGCAAAAACAAAAAACTGCTAAGACGTTATGAATGCTTACCATACGCTAAGTATCCTTCTAAGTAAGTTTTATTTTTTAACTCAACTTCACAAAAACACTCTAAGACATCACAAAATATTCCTAAATGAGCAAATTTAGTCACAAAGAGGTTAAATGACTCACTCAAGTCCACAAAGCAACAAGGTGTTACAGCTTGGAGGTGAGGGCAGATGGCCTCACTGAGGATCTCGCTCTAAACACTACCCTACAGAGTAGCTAAATGACAGAATTCTAATATGAAGATGGAGAAGGGCAAATGCTCAGGTGGTGGGAAGAGGAGGCTGACTTCCCACATTCTAAAGAAAAAGGCAGTAGAACATGCCTAACACTGGTGGGGGAGGGCAAGGGAAGGGATAAGAACCACCAATATACACATTCCAAAAAAAATCCAGAGGAAAGGCCAGAAAAACATTTTATGGCAACCGTGGCTATCTCCAGGAAATGGGCTGGAAAGGAAGGGGGACTGTCACATGTACCTTAAAAGCCCTGTAATACCATTTCACGTTTTAAAAGCCACATACATATTGCTTTGACAACAATAATTCTGAAAGACTTAAATATTTAAAAGAGAACACCAGGTTGCCACTACTATGCACACTGCGCCTGGTGCTGTGCCAAGCGCTTTCCATGTGCTCTCACGGAGTCCCCCAACAAAGCAGGGTCCCATCACTACCCTGCCTTTGCTGGTGAAGAGGTACCTATCCAGGGCTCATTGGCTAACAAGTGGCAGAGCTCAGGCCAGTGAGACTACAGGTTTGAGAGAAGAGGAAAGCCTTCAACAACTGGGCTAAGGGATATTTAGCAGGTGGCCTGGCAGGAGCTAGTGACAGTGAGTTAGGAGCGGAGGTGAGGATGCCCAGGTTGCTGGCTTGAGGAACAGAGGACGCACTGGTCCTCTTCCCTACCAAGGGTCATGGAAGGAGGAGACACCCAAGCCTCTCGTGGATTGTTCGCAAGCTCAGTCACAAATGTGTAGTCCCCAGATGTCTGTGGGTCACCTGTGGGCACAGGTCCTGTGGGGAATGAAATCTACAGCAGGGATCTTCGGAGAGAATCTGGTGGTACTGGTGAGAGTCATCCACATGCAGGGCAGTGACTGTCATTCTTCTCTCCCGGCTCACTTGAGAAACACATCAGTGAGCTCTACTGGTGACCATGGCTCATTGGAATGGTGACTTTAACGGGGGCCTCACCTTTCTCTATGTATGTGTACTAAGAAGGTGGAAAGGAAGTAATTCCAGCATTAACAATCACTGAAATTTACTGCACACTTCCTGTGCCCACTGGGTGTCGGGGTACCAAATTCTCCCAACAACCCCACAGGGTAGGCAGACTATGAGCTCCTTCACCCCAACAGATTAGCTCAACCGTAGGCCCTGATTCAAGTTCAGTACAATATAGTTCTTCAAGACCTGGGTTCTTCCCCACTACACAAAACACTTGGGCCATTAAGGAAGAACACAAAGTCAGGAGGAACAAGAAATTCAGGAAAGGAGGAGGGTCTGAGTTTTGCAGGGAACTAGGTCCAAATCACAGGTTGGAGATATAGGCCAAGGAAAGGGGTCAGAGAAACTGACTTTGGGTCATATTAACCAGGTAAAGGTAAGCGGGAGGGGAGAGGAGGACTCCAGGGATGAGGATAGGTGAGGAGCACAGCCATAGCAGGAGGAGGAACTAAGGAAGACAGAGGAGTTTCACTCCAAGAAGCTGACATGTGTCTGCAATGCTGGATCTACCCCATCTCTGCAGTCTGGAGGCCTGGTTCTTGCTATCTGACTAGCCTCTCTGGTTACCTGTCCAGTTTTTGCTCTGCCCTGCCATTATAGTCTTCTGACCCCTCCCCTCAACCTGCCCAGCCTTCCTACTGCATGGTCCCTCTGTCCTCCAGGCCTGTTTTAGCTCTCTTCTACTTACTGTCCCTCGTCAATAACTGGTACACGTCTTTTCTTAAGTACTTTATTTTTAAAACTTCTTAGTGAAAAATAAAAATTGGTTTGGCGATTAGATGGTGACTGGTAACTAGGGAAGGTGGTTTCAGAGGCATGGTGGGTAAAACTGAGATGGCAGTGGGCTTTGGTAACAGCAGCAGCTGAGAAGTGGCAACTTCTCTTGTAGGAATTACATGCTTTGAGCAGCAAGGTTAGGGAATTGTTCCCTTGTAGTGGAGCGGGGTGGATGGGGAGCTTGTTTGTAGGCTGTGACAAGAAAGTAGGAGCAGCGGAAGAAAGTGACAAAGAGGTGGGAACCAGAGCTCCAGGTTGTGTGTGGGGTTGGTCATGAGGGAAGCAGCTTTTGAGGCTGGAAAACAAACAAACAAACAAACAAACAAACAAAAGAATCAAGAAGAGAGAGCAGGAAAGGAAGGAGAAGAAAAATGAATGGAGACACCCTGGTGGAGAGGAGACAACTCAGGACCATGAGCACTTGACACACAAGGGGCTGCTGACAAGAGAGCCAGCACTGGCCACACACCTTCCTGAGGGTCACGAAGCTGAGGCTGTGCCCTTCACTTCCTGTCTCCTCATTCAAGACGAACCAAGATGGTGTCTGAGTGTCCTGTGGGCTCTGGGTGTTCATCTCTGACTCAGCATGAAGCGTGTCACTCTGAATCACCCGTACTCCTGCTGTCACTCCTATCACTTCACTTTCCTGTGCAGGTAGCAACAGGCAGGCCCTAAGGAGGGTGAGGTCACACCCAGAGGGTGTGCACATACCCAGTTCTTCCTAGGACACTGAAAGCATCTTAACTGCTAAAAGAGTGGTCAATCTCACTCTTGTGACCTCAAACATGTAGGAACTCAGCGTGTAACAAAGCAGACATAAAAACACTGAGCACATGAACTGACAAAAGCAGCTCAAGACTTCTCAGAGACAACATTATGACGGTTCCCCTCACGGACTGGTAACGTTTCTCTACAAGGCAGAAAATGATCTGTGTAGAGCACAAAACCATATTTTGCCCTAATGATGGGTACCATGAAACTTTTCTTTAATGGAGGAAATCATTTGACTGGTGGGTGTTTGACATTAAAAATAAAGCACAGCAGCTGTTTAGTTTTACAAATCTAAAATGCAGCCAGTTGCAGTGGTGCACACCTGTAATCCCAGCTACCAGGGAAGCTGCAGGAGCATGGCAGGTCAGTCTGGACAACTTAGGTGAGACTCTGTCTCAAAACAAAAAATGAAGGGACTGGAGTGGTGGCTCAGTGGTATCACGCTTGCCTGGCATGCATGAGGACCCAGGTTTGAACCCCAGCACTACATACACAACTAAGTGTCAAAGCAATGAAAACTCAATGAAAAACTAAATAAAATTGATTCTTTCACTTTCCCTCTTTCTCGTTGAAAACAAATAAATAAATAAAAATTAAAAAGGCTGGGAGGGCTGGAGTGGTGGCTCAGCAATTGGAGCGCTTGCCTGGCGTGTGTGAGGACCTAGGTTCAAACCCCAGCACCACACATACAACTAAGTGTTGGAGAAACAAAGACCAAATGAAAAAACAATGAAAACTGATTCTTTCTCTCTTAAAAAAAAAAAAAAAGTGTGTGTTGGGGGTCTGAGGGTTCAGCTCACTGTTAGAGCATCCCTGCGTTCAAGCCTCAGTACAAAATGCAAAAACAAAAAACACTATAAAACATGACTTCTCATATTAAGTATTAGTACAGGGACACTTAAACACAACGAAAAAATTTAATAGAGTAGAATGCCTATAAACAGTCAACTTCTACTATCCAGAACACCAGAGACCTGGGAGAAACAAAAACACCTCCCATGTCAACATGCATCCATTCATTCATCATTCTTACCTGCATAAGAATGTTTGAGAAGGGTTTGGACTCCACCCTACCGCTGTTCAAGGACTAAAACCATCTATCTTCTAATTGACAGGCCTGAAAGAACAGCGCCAGGACCTTTATCACCTGCCTTCCTTCAAGGTGTAACTGCGGTTGATATTTATAGATTAAAGTTCTAAGTCTATTCTAATAATAAAGATTTGAATTCCTATTTATATTTTGAAGTCTTCACTCCCAAGTCTGCAGATAATATTCCTAAAATACGCCAAGCCTCACTCTACTCTTTCAAGTCCTAAAGATGAGGAGGATCAGCAACTCTAAACTCCGAGCGGGAGGCAGCAGGGCTACACCTGTACCAGGTGCCCTTAGATGTATATTAATCAAACTTAATTTCTTACCCTATTGTTGGGTTGATGTTCGGATCAAAACTGTCTTCCACAAACCGCCACACGATACTCGATTTGCCTACACCTGTATCCTGAAAGAGGAGACAGGCGACTTAGAAAAAGTGAACACGTTTGCAGGAGCCAAGGAGGACCTTGTGGCACAAGTGCAGGATTTTAGAAAAATCACCTTACGCATGTATCTAAGTTTAAAAGTTGGGGGGGGTGACAAAGGAGGTTTTCCTAAAAACTTATTTTGGAGAGTTCAAAATGTAGTAGGGCAGAGTTTTGCAGTTTTTATGGGCACCAGGATCTTCTGAGCCACGTGAAAAGTGACACTCTTGCTTTTTTCAACACGTAGTGACCTCTGAGCTCCTGAATTAACCGAGCAACCCCTGAAGAGTCCTGGCCGCACCCTAAGGTAGGGAACTCTTTCTCCCGTGGGCCCCGGCAGGCTCGGAAGCTGCACGCCGGCCTTGGGCCGCCCCTCTCCGAGGGAACAGTAACTTTGCAAAGTGTCCGGGGCGTCCCGCCAGTGCTGCCCCGACGCGCGGCGGGCCTCCCTGGGGGGCTTGGCCGCCGCCCGCCCGGCACCGGCCACCCCGCGGGCCGCCGGCGACCCCGAGGAAGGGGAGACCCGCGGGACCCCGCGCCCCGGCCTCGGCAGGGCGCGGCCAGGTGGCGGGCGGCCCGGGGCGGGGCGGGGTGGAGGGGCCGCCGGCGCCGGGGACCCGCCCGCCCGCCCGGCCTCCCGCGACCTCCCGGCCCGGCCCGCCGCCACTCACCCCCAGCAGGCACACTTTGAGTTCCCTCAGCGCCATGGCCGGGAGTCCGGGGCGCGGGCCCGCCGCCGCCCTAAGTTGAGCAGGGAGAGGCCCGGCCCAGCACGAGCATCCCTCGGCGCCGCCGCTGCACCGCCCGGGCCCCGGCCGTGGGGCTCGCAGAGGCGGCGGCCGCCCGTCCGCCGGCCCTCGGCCCGGCCCGCCCGCCGCCAGCCGCGCGGAGCCGCCTCAGCAGGCGGGACCCCGCCGCGGCCTCCGGGACGCCGCCGCCGCCGCCATCTTGGAGCGCCGGCCCGGTCACCTGACCTCCCCGCCCACCTCGGCAGCCACCTTCGCCGCGGGGCGGGGCCCGGAGCGGGACACGCCCCGGGCCCCGCCCAACCGCACGCGGCCCCGCCCCCGGCCCCGCCCAGCCTCGCGCGGCCCCGCCCCCGTTCCTGCCCGGTGCAAGATGGCCGGGCGTGGGTGCCCCGAGCGCCTTTCCTCTCCCACGGCGTGCGTCTTGGTTTTCGGGGTCCCCCTGCGCTTCGTGGGCTTGCACGGCCATTCGGACACTGTGAGTAGCAGTCGGCGCCCCGCCCTCCGCGGGTCCCCTCGCCGCTGGGCCACCTGTGGCGTCCCGCGCGCCCGGACTCGGGGGTGCCCGTTGCCCCCTCCTTCCCTGGTGGGACTCTGGCTCTGGTCCCTGCCAGCCCTCTTCCTTCCTTGGGAGTACTTTTGAGGGCTCGTGGCTGGGGTAGATGTCGCTCTGGAAGTGCATGTTCACATTGGGTGGTGCGGGAAACTTGAACTTTCCATTCTGCAAACATTTCTGCAGCTGCTGGTTCAGCCCGGTCGCGGCTGTGCACTGGCGAGAAGGGTCTGGAAACACATGCCACCCTGAAGAAGGTCTCGGGCCGGAGCAGACGTGAATGGCACAGGAAGTTATCACAGGGTTGCTTGCTGGTGAAGAAGGGGATCACCACAATAGCTGTGGACTGGGGCTACCTGTGTGGTGTAGGGTACCACCTCTCAGCTACCCTTCCCACCTGCAGGTTTCCTCCTGAGCCCTGGCGGGTACTGAAAAGCTTCCGTGGACCAGGCAGTGGTAAACCCTTCAACACTTTCCCTCTTTAGAGAGGGCATCTTTATTGAAGGGGCACTAGAAGTCAGAGTGAAGAGCTCTGGAGTCAGATGGGCAGGCGGTGACATCCTGTGTCCCTGTTTACTAGCAGTGTGAACCTGGGCAAGTCAATGTAAGCTGTAAGTGCTGGTCACCATATCTATAAAATGGGCACAATATCCACCCACCTCAGTAGGCTTTGTGAGAATTGAAGAGTTTAACGTAAAGCCTTGTATGTAATTAACACTTAGTAAATGTTGACTGTCATTATGATTTTTAATATCATCATTATTAATATCCAGCAATCTTGAGCCAGGTACAATTTCACTCCGGGTTTGCTAAGCTGAATGTTCTCGCCCATGGTCATCGTCAGGTGGAGGGGATGTGTTCTCCCCGATGGTCGTCCTCAGGTGGAGGGGATGTGTTCTCCCCAGTGGTCATCCTCGGGTGGAGGGGATGTGTTCTCCCCGATGGTCATCCTCGGGTGGAGGGGATGTGTTCTCCCCAGTGGTC